>RPOG01000734.1:68560-247472 GCA_008086565.1 Thalassoma bifasciatum | reverse complement strand
GGAAACTGCTGCTAATGTCTTTCAGTGAGAATTTATGCCTCCATCCATGCCTCTCCTCTCCTGTCTGCTACTCAACCCATTAGAGAATTCCCCACCAAAGGTTCTCTGGAACGTCTTGCATCAGAGCCACACTAATGAAAGGCATTATACATTACAAAGTGTTTGATTTAAGGATGATTTACAGTCCTTTCCCTCTGCAGTGAGGGAACAGAAACCTTTCTGGAGATAAGCTCTGGATAAATCTGCAATATTCAAAGGACATCAAAGGGTTCAAATTGTGTATAGGAGGTGTCGCTGTAAGAGGCGCAGAGAAAGGTTTCTATCAGATGTGAAATTTCCATAACAGAGTGTGAGCTTTGTGAGTTATTATGATCCTAGAATCAATGGCAGCTTTCATGATATGCGCCCGAGCATGCACACGCTGCATGTCTGGATACTCAGCGTCTACCTGTCACTGATCTGTCGCTGACACAAACATCACTCGTGTCTGTATTTACAGATATCCCGACAGCCTCCGACTCTGGGAGATAACCTTTTCGTATTCCTTCTTCGCACATAAATTTCCCTCACTCTGCAAAACCAAACGGTAAACAAACACAAAAAAAGCATACTTTGTGATTACTTCTGCTGATGAAAGAGGAACTATTTTAATTTTGTTTAGACACAGAGTAAAATATTCATGAATTTTCACCCCGCCTGCCAGTTTTAATAATTGGCAGGATGTCGTTTACCACCTACACCAACCCCTAATACCTGACAGCTTGTAACCAGCAGCATTTAATCACAGCTGACAACTGATAATCCACGTCTGGGCACTGATGGATCAGTGGCTTTTATTTCTTCCTCTTCTTCCTCGCCCTTGATTATTTGATTTTTTTAAAGTCTGTTTTTGTCTTGATGTGAGACGTGGTGATGTTTAGGGCTGGGAGATGTGATAATTTAGTGTGAATTGCTTTTAAGAATCTCTTGGATCCCGTCCACGGGTGTGAGTTGTCACAAGGTTGAGTTTCTCGATTGCCTACAAAGGAGTCTGCAGGTTTGATCTAAATTTATAAGGACACTGCTGCAAAAACACCCACTTTGATGGTCGTCTCGGCGGCTATCATTTGTCGTCCATATGGCATGTTTGTGTGTGATATGCTTCTCCTGTACAACATGTTCTGAGTGACTTTTTTTTTTCCTTCTGCAGCTAAGTGCTGCTGCACAGAAGGCGCCGAATTAACGCTCAATGTTCTTTTTTTTCCCCTACTGAAAAGAGATAACTTGATTTTCAGACAACACGTTTGTATGAATAAAAAAGTCATTACAGCTCAGGCTGGTGGGTGTAAATAAATTGGTTTATTTGGTAATTTGATTTCCTGCGTTATTTATCGTTGTCACCGCTGTTGTAAAATAAAAAGGAGTGAGATGTTGTTTAGCATTGGGTTCAGAGGCAAAATAAAGTGGGCCGAGACAAATAGCATTCACTTGTTTAACTCTTGGAGATGAATGCTTGTCTTGCATCGCCTCGAGCAAGAGCAGTTCTTATCATGAGTCATTTTCATATTTCTAATGAAGTTGGGCTGCCTGACTGCTGAACATATGAATTCATTTTGAAGGCATTAGTTTAACTACACTCAGTGGACTGACCTGACATTGAATATATTGACTGTATGATGATCCGTGCAGGCAGGTTCATCCAAATGTGCTTTAAATTTTAAATTACAAG
The DNA here is from genome assembly GCA_008086565.1 of Thalassoma bifasciatum. NCBI lineage: Eukaryota > Metazoa > Chordata > Actinopteri > Labriformes > Labridae > Thalassoma > Thalassoma bifasciatum. The sequence goes on along the minus strand of RPOG01000734.1, from coordinate 245,764 downwards.
ACTGACATAAATATTGAGACATTATTTCGTATCTTCTCTGTATTTAACTGGATATGAAGCAGACTGAAATTGACACTAACGCCTCTGTTTGAACCACATGAATGAGACTGTTAGAGTTCAAATGTAATAATTTACATTCATTTTATCAAGGATTTAAGTACATATTGAACGTTTATGTTAATACTGTTCATATGATGAGTGATTTCTTGCATTTATTTGATCTGTAAACAGCTTTACTTTGTATGGAGAGTTAATTAAGAGTTTTTTAATGTAAAATAAGAGGAAGGAATTGTCAAACTTAAGTTTAATCAGTGAACAGCTACAGCGATCACAACAAAAACTAAAATCTGAGCAAATGTTTGTCTAATTTCTGGTTATTGGACTTATTACGAGACCATAGACTGTCAAATAATTAAACGTAGTCTCCGTGACGTTGCCCATCTGTTTTTCAAGGTAGGTGACGAGTGTCCAAGCAAACAACTGCAGAGCGCTCCTTCAGTTTATGTCATTAGCAAAATTAGCATTCCAGACAGGAGACAATTTTTGTACCAGGCTTTAAACATGTTGACTTCTGCACTGAAAACAGCTTTTTTTTTAATGTGACTTCCAGTACTTCCAGAACCAACCTCAACAAACAGTAAACTTAACAAACAGCAGATTTTAGCACTTCTGCATTGTCTTATGTTTTCAGACCAGACGTTGCCGCTTGTATGAAACATATTTGTCTCTAAAATCCAATGTAATGTCTTATTTCAAGATTTTACAAGCCAAAAGAAGGCCTGAGTTGATGAGACTAGAGAGTAAAAGGACTATGAGGCACTTTTCAAATGTTTTACAAAGAAGAATAATGTCTTAATTCAAGAAAATGCACAAGAATTTATTTCTTATCCAACTGAAAGATAATTGTACTCTTTACAATCTACTCTTGAAATAAGACATTTTATGGACTATTGAAGTGAATGTGGCTCATTTTGAGTCCAATGACATGCTTCTTATGGCACCAAATCAGTGTCAACTCTTGGCTTTTTTAAAAATGTTGCTTGGTTTTTGTTTTGTTTACCAGTTTCACACAGAATTTCGAAGACAAACTCAATGTATAAATAAATGAAAAAGCTGATTTTTGAGTATGCTAGAAATCTGTGAAAGATTTTATTACGGTCAGTTCAAAGACACATTAGAATGAGACACAATGTACGGCAACAGGAAGCAAGCTTATTCCCCTTTAAGAGAGTCTAGTTTGTCATCGTTTTGCTTATTCCCAAGCTTCTAAGTGAAGGCTTTCATTAAACAACACACATTTTTGAATTAAAGAAGATGTTTTAGATTTAAAAATGGCATAAGTACTGATATAAAAATGATCCCGACAGTGTTTGGGTTTTAAGCACAACCAACTGTTCCTGCAGCTCAAACCATTATCTCTTGTTTACCTTGTCATCAACAAATGACAACAAATGTAAAATACATAATACACCTGACTATTAAAAGACATCTAGATGAGATTGTATGGTTGGGATTAAATGTACAGGCTAAGATAAACAAAGAGATAAAGGATATTACTTTGCCCATAGGGGGCGCCAAAGTTACCAAACACTTTCTTTTTTGTAACTGATTTTTTGAGGTTGATTCCCGTAGGACACATCAGGTTCAGGTGAAAAGTATCTTTTAGGAGCCTGAACTGGAACGAAAAAGTGACTTGACATGATTTGCTTGGTCAAAATCACTTCCCAAAAGCAAACACTTCATCTCTAAGAGGGTGCCAAGCTCTTGCCAAATAAGCACTTAACTGTACTCTAGAGATAAATGACACTTAAACACAGCCAAACATCATAAAGCAAATCTTTTCCATCAATCAGAATCAAGTTGATTTTCTCCAGTTCGCTCACGCTGTTGGTGGCCTTTTAAGAAAGATTTATGTCTCACTTTACATAAATCTATGTCAGAAAGGAAAGTGATGCATATTCAAAGGCTTGACAACAGAGTTGTCCTTAAAGCGGGACTAAAGCTCTCACTGCATGCACACATTAAACAATTAACAGCTTGAGTTAACACCTAATCAGCCTGTGAGATTGGATAAAGATCAGCACGGTAACTAATCTTAAATGTCTTCTCTTGTGTGTGTGTGTGTGTGTGTGTGTGTGTGTGTGTGTGTGTGTGTGTGTGTGTTGTCCTCAGGTGATCCAGACCATCAGTGCAGTGGATAAGGACGAACCTTCGAATGGTCACCGCTTTTATTTCGCCCTGGCTGCACCTGTTGCCGGTAACCTCAACTTCACCCTGCGAGACAACAAAGGTGCAGCAACCATCCCATTTACTCTTCAACCCTCTCCTTTTGAACTTACTTGTTGAATAACTGCCATCTAAAAAAAGTTGATTTATAACTGAGTTTAATCAAAGCAATGCTTAAAAATACCTGTATTTCCAATTGACAAACTTTGAACAAACATAAACTTGTTCAGGTGCAAAATGAGGACCCTGATTTTTTTCACCTATCGCGTAAATGGGGACCTTGTCCAGAATGGGATCTTCAGTCTGAACATTAACAGGAGAAATAATTCAGGCTTTTGAATGACTATGAACAGGAAAAAAAAAATAAGCATGAACACAGACATATATTTTCTACACTATCCCTTTAAATTACTTAGAAATAATCATTAAATAAATCATCAATATACATCTTAAAGTATTTCGTCCAACCTGGTTTTCAATCACTCGTTTATATTTTGAGAAATTTGGTTGTAAAACAGACAGAAATGTAACTTTTAAATACATTTAAACACGTATGTCGGCAAAATTAGGACTTTGTGTTTTTGCTTACAGTTGTGCTGAATTTCAGATTTTTTGGCCTTTTCTCAGAAAATATGAATGGTATCACAAAATCCTTTCTGTCACTCATGGTTAGTGGTTGGGTGAAGACATTTATTTTAAAAAATAAAAGTTTACTCTTTTTAAATCATAATGACAACAGAAACTTCAAAAATGATCCTGTTAAGATGTTCCCACAACTCTGGTGGTTTTGGCCTGATAAATGCACAAAAGTGAACACAAATGTGTTTGACTGTCTACTAAAGGTAACCATCCTCACCTGTGATCTATTTGCTTGTAATCAGTGTGTGTATAAAAAAATGAACAGGGTCATTTTTGAAGTTTCTGTTGTCATTATGATTTAAAAAGAGTAAACACAGTTGTTTGTTAAGAAATGTCTTCACCAAACCTCTAACCATGAGTGACAGAAAGGTTTTTGTGTTATCATTCATATTTTCTGAGAAAAGAACAAAAAATCAGATTTTTTTAAAAAACTTTTAGGCACAACTGTATATTGGGACACTATGGAGAACTTGTGTCTAAATGGACAGCATAAAATTGAGAACAAACAAAGCTACAACGATGATAATATTTAGATATTTGATTGACTACTTTATCTTTTTTTGAGAAAATCATGAGAAATAGTTGATGTAAACTCTGGTAAAGTACAAAAAGAATAAGATCCAATTCTGAGTGAGTTAGTTTTCCATCTTCTTCCATACTGGTACTGTGCTGTTGAATTAGACACAAACTTTACTCTCTGAACTCCTACATCAGTCACTGATTTGAACATCTACTAAATAAATGCATCTTTATCAAAGCTCTACCTGTCAGTTCAGCCCTGACTCAAGCCGTTGCTTAATCAAAACTCCCCCCTGGAGAAAAGTGCAAGTGATCTCAGAGTCTGTTAAAGGTGCTGGTCAAGTTAGCTTCGGTCTATTTGCTGCTTACTTCCCTCAGATTGAGCCTTGCAGCACTGCAATTGACACTTTGGCTATTGCTCACTCCAGCTCTCTGGACACAATCTGCACTGCAATCTGACTCAGGAGGAGAGGAGAGAGTAGCTGGGGGCTCCTGGTGTGCCTGACTGTGCCAAATGAAACCATAATTCTGCTATGACAGTGCCCTCACTACCTTTTTTTTGTATAATTGTTCATCAAAATTGAATGCAAAAAGAAACTTCCCGCCGCAACTGGAGCGCATCCTTGATAACTCATTTTACGCCACAAAGACACAACCTTGCTCTACTTAAAAAAGGTGTCTGTATCTTCAATAGTAGAGTAAGTCTGAAAATGCGTTTCCTCACCACCACTTTCTCACACAGCAGTGGGTGAAAGACTAAATTAGCTCCTTCTAATGGAAAGCTTAAATGTTCGTTTACATACAGGACTGAGCCCGGCTCCATCATCAGTCGCTGACATGAAATCCTGTTTCGCTCTAAAAACATGTGCAGAGCTGACACGCTCTCTGAAGGAATGCCCTTTGCTCGGTGTTTTGTTCATACGTGTGGGGGCTCGGCTCAGGTTGCTTTCAGGGGGGAGCAGCTGTGATATGACTGAGTGCAGACCTGTGTTACATGATGAAGTGCATGTTTCAGGTAACCCCTCAGAAGATTAATAGCAGCCTTGCAGGAAGAAGGAGCTTCTAAGCTTATTTTCAAGATACTCTCTGTGAATACACAGTATTTAACTGCTTGTAATATATTGATTCTGTCATATTCAATGTCTCCAACTCTGGTGTTTACAAAGTTTTGTCCTACTTAATCTATTTACTTTGGTTCAACTTTAATCTATGTAGAAGTTACATACTTTTAATGTTTTTCTGATCAGATCTGACCTAAGTTGTTATCTATTTATTTTACATTATCATTAAATTGTAGTTTAATCTTTTTGTATATCGTTATCTTTTTAATTTCTTCTACTTTGTTTGATTTGGTTTCTAATCTTGATGTCAATATCATATTCTACATTAAGTGTTTCCTTATTGAGATATTCTGGCAGCATTTTCTCAGTTTGTCGAATTCCCAACTTTATACACAGACATATAGCTTAACCTAAATATGTAAACCAAAAAAGGACTTTTGATGTCTAAATTTTTTTTTTACTGTTCAGCCTGGGCAAAAAACTCAAAGTGACACACATTTTAGGTAAGAGCTATTGGTTAGGCAATTAAATGTTTATCTACGAGTCCCCAGAAAATATGGTTTACCACTTGGTTGAGTTGCCAGTTTAAGCAGTCGGTGTGATGCCAAGCTCAAGTTGCTAATTTCTCATTTTGTACCCATTTTTGAACCATTGCTTGTCTATGAATTTGTTAGCTACACAGACAACGATATCAAAATGTTTGCCTAATTGTGAATAAATTATACATGTGATGTTTGGTTGTAAAGTCTAAAAATCTAAACTATAGCTTTTATGCTATTTGAGCTTGTGCTGTCAGAAGCCACCAATGCAGAGCTAGATGGTCGATTAGGGCCAATGATTTGATTGGTGAAGACAAAAAAATTGCATTAAACAACTTCAATATTTATGTTATAGAAAACTGTAAAATTATATAAACATTGGCAGCTCAACCAACTGTTTAACTTTCATATCTGCTTCCTGATTGAATAAAGTGACAAAACTCAAATTGTTGCTTAGTAAAAAGGCTATGACACAATTTTACCGATAAATATTATTTTGCAAATAAAACAAAAAGAAAAAAGAGATGGCCCATAATGTTACTAATGAAAATACTGACCACAGCTGCTCCCTTGGTGGGCAGTGAAGGTACTGCAAGTGGACATTGAGAATTCTTATTTCTGAACAATATAAGGAGTACATTTTTCAATTTAAAATTCTGGTTATTGCAGATATTTTGTTACTTTGCTGTGAAAAGAGTTGATCCAGTTATAAAGTATGAATATTTAGAAATGATCAATCTTAGTTTTAAGTGTCTTTTTAAAGGTAAAGAGGTCCAAGACTACTGAAAGATGGAGGAATCCTTTCAGTAGAAGTTGGCACACCACACTCCTTTTAATCACAAGAATTCATGCCACAATTTACCACATTACGAGCACACTTTTTCCCATGGTGGAACTCAATAAAATGACCCTGACCTGAACTACAACCAACATGTTGGAGTCAAGACCTTTTTGCCAAAGTGGATGACCTCAAAAATGTTCCCAAAGTTGAACTGGAGCAAATACCTGCAGCTTCTGTTTTGTAGAAAGCCTCAAACCAGAAATGTGGAGGCTGATGTAGCCTCCTCAGGTTTTGTGATAAATTATTCAACAATCCTGTAAGTGTAGCATGCGATTGCCTACATACTTTTTCCACGTATTTTAATGCCTGAAAGTCATACTTTCCTTCTTTCCTCTTTTTCTGCTTTGCTGCATGCAGATTTCCCTCGAGGAAGGGAAATATTCATGACCACATGTGCCCCATTTAGCACCACAACATGTTTATCCAACAATCTAACAGCTTTATTTTCAACCCATGACAGTTGTTACAGACTCATTTGTGCGGTTTTATTCAGCCGTGAGAACGTTTTGCCGAATTTGACTTGAGCAGAATTTACAAAAGAAAGCATCTCTTTCTTAATTTTGACTTTGTTCTAAGTTAAAAGCGAAGCAAAGAGTAATCTGACAATCACTCAGAAATAACAAAGGAGTTGTCCTTCAAGGGGGAAATCTACATTTCAATTGTGACTGCTCGGTTTGAAAGCATCTTAAACCCATTGAAACACTTGTCATGAAGAAGCTTTTTTTAGCCGCTGTTATGGAATATTGTTCTCCGTTGTCTGCTTCCTTTTCTCGATGAAACACGCCCAAATTTCCTATATGATTTTACCATCAAAGTCAAGCTGTTATTGGCTAACAGGTGGGCAAGATCAGGGAGAGATGCCACAGCGTGTCATGTAATGAATTGCGTTAATGACACCATCTGTTGGCGTTCTTTCTTTTAATACTGTAAAATCACCTGAAAGTGTGCTACCAAAGCACAGCAATCATTACAGAGTAGAAGTTAAACCTGCTTTTCATATTTAAAGGCTGCTCCTTGTTCATTTGAAGCTACGAGAGGTTGATTTTCCTTCTATTTTGCAGACAACACAGCATCCATCGTGACAAAGCGAGGTGGCTTCAGGAGAAGAGAGCAACCCGTGTACCGCCTGCCCGTGTTGATCGTGGACAGTGGAACTCCCGCGCTCAGCAGCACGAACACACTCTCGGTGCGTGTGTGCGACTGTGACTCAGACGGCGTGGCCCTGTCTTGTGGAGCTGTGGCCTATGCTGCGACTGGCCTCAGCACCGGCGCCCTCCTGGCTATTTTGGGCTGCATCATCACACTTCTGGGTAAGATATATACAGATATGGAGTCACGGATAAGTCAGGCCCTGACAACGAGTGCAGTCAGGGGTTGGTATAAGCTCAGAATAAACTCTGCTGTAGAGATGAGGTTTCGCCTCAACCTGGCAAAAAGAAAATCATGAGATTCAGCCAAACTGTGAACAAGACAAAATGAAGGGTTGACCTAGAATTTCTCTAATGATGACAAATTCTTATTATTTCAAAATACTTCATTTTAATTTTAAAGTGGGACTTTATATTGTCCCATTCCCTCATAGAAGCTTTCCGTGTCTTACATGCCAAAAAATCTCTATTTTTCACACTCTGATGGGTTTTTTTTTTTCAAAGATATCCCAGCCCCTGTCTGAGACACTTTTTAGCTCCCCACTCCACAAAACCCCTACCCTCTGATTGACCAGCCCTTTGAAGGCTTTTCAGAGGCAGCCTTAGTGATTGAGGCCCACCCCTTTGACTATCATGTACTATTTGGGCACATGTCTTGTGTCATGATATAATTTTAGAAAGTCTTGTCAAGATCTTGCGTTTTTTCTGAAATGTACCTTTTACTGGCAGTTTTAAGACAGATTTAGATGTTGCTTCTTAACTCAAACTTTGTTTACAGAGCATGTTTAAAAGAACTGGAGTTTACCAAAGTGCTGTACAGGTCAAAGGCAGCACAAATGACAAATAAATAATGTACAAGATACAGTGCTACAATACATAAAACATATGTCCAATGACATATGACTATGTAAAGGGAAGATAAAACAGGTGAACCAGACTCAAATGATGATGTTTAATATTTTTGTCACAGTGAGTTGTTTTTATGGTTGTTTTATTTCTGTCGCAGTGTAAGAAGTGTAACATTTCTCTCTAAAATGTTAATAAGTAGAGTGTATATAGTTTTATATATATGAAAGGGAATACAAGAAGTGCTTGAGTTAACACTGCTCCCTGCCCCCTCTTAGAAATGCTGTATCCTTAGATCTTTACAATTTAGCAAATACTATAAGAAAGTCACTCTGCACTGAGTAAAAGGCCTTACTTGGCATTCAGTGTCAATTACAGGTCCCACGGCACACACTGTAAGGAGATGATGGTAGCAAATATTCAGAAGTTAGAGTCAGGAAAAAGCGAAAAGACTTAAAGGAACGAGACATCGACTCTCGATTAGCACCAGAAGCAGACGTTGACCTCTGTGAATTGAAGTGAGCTCTGGGATCTCAGTGAGGAGAAAAGCCTTTGGGAAGCATTCAAACATCAGAGCAGGGGAAACTTTACTTCTGTCTTAAAGCGTGTGTTTTTGTCCCAGCCAATTAGAGCGACTGGCTTATGTTAGCGACGACAAGCAAAATCGAAAACAGAGGAAAGAAGTACAAAGTCGCAGCTGAGCCTCGTGCCCGCATATGAACATTATGTGTAAGATATAAGAAGATGTGAAGGCAGAAAGGTTTTACTACGGAGAAACAGAAAACAATGACCATGAAAGCAGGGATGCTTTGAAAATCACCTATAGATGCCAAATAATTGACCCTTTTTTTTCTTTCAAAATCTGAAAAGTGACAAAATAATGTCACAAAAATATGGTTCAAGCTCCTGTGAGTTACTCTCTGTGAGGAATTATTGAAAAATTGAATGCAGCCAATAGGAGCACCAAGAATTGTGCATCATTTGCTGCTGCTGGCTACTTCATGTTAAGACCAAGGAAAAATTTACAAAGAAAATGTTCTATTAGACCTAGGATTCATCTAACCTGACAAGCCAGACGGACAGTTTCATATATCCGTTACTGAGATATTTCACTAGTCCATCTGGGTAAGGGGCGCTGGAGAGTGCTTTCAGAGGCGGGACTTAAAAAGATTTAGCAGCTGGTGATTGGACAAAGTGCTCATCACAGACCAATCCACATCAAGCCACGGTGATGTAGCAGATTTGTGACCTGACACCAGATAGGAAGTTCATATATCCGCTACGGAGATATTTCACTAGTCCGATTTTGCTCTTCTCCCGACGGATGAAGAGCAAAAACATTGTTTCCCATCAAAAAGGCTTTGAGTGATGTTCTCTATTCTTCATTTAGAGAATATTTTGAGTCTATTTCTGATAAAACTGCAGATATCGCCGCGGCCACAAAGACCGCTTCACACTCCGCCATTGCTTTCAAACATTCAGATGCTTCCCCGCTGACGTCACGTCTGCAGCTCCTACAGCTCCCGACTCTCTTCTCTGATTGGTCCGGTCAATATTGGACCGGGTGAAATCGGTTGTGGTTGGATCATAGCGAGATTGATCTGCAGGATTTCAGAAATGAATCAGGCAGCTCGATCTGCTCTGCAAGGTTAGGATTCATCAGGAATGTTACGAAAACGTGTCTTATGTTAAGATATTATAGGACAAGAAAATGTCTGAATTTCTTGAAAGAGTGAAAAGATACTTTTCAAGTGTCTTGGGATAAGAATGTCGTATTACTTAAGTTTCTTCCTTCTCTTTGCTACAATGAATTATAAAATAAGAAAAACACTTGCTTTGATTTCAGTTTTTGCCGTGTACAGCTCATTGTAGTTTGCTCATGTTTTACACCTGAGACACGCTGTTAGCATCTCCACTCTGTCATGGGCAGAGCTATGATGTGTGCTCTCATCCTGACAAATGCACCTGAATTCTTTTCACATATATGATGTGCAAAAAAGAGAAGGAAAGTGCTAGCTAGGAAGACGCAGCTCATTGAGGAAAAAAATGAAGCTAAGATGAAAAACACTTGCAGGGGTGCTGTTCAGTTAACAAAAGCCCTCAGCAGACAATATAAAATTGGCTTTTAACTGTACACTGAGGCTGATTCACATAAACAACTGGCTTTTTTTTCTCCAAGTAGATAAACAGCATTGACACACATCAACACTCCTTGCTTTGTAGTGCATTTAATGGTGTGTTGGCGCATACTTTGCAAATTCTAAAATATCCTTTTTGGCTCATTGCAAGGGTTTAAAAGGCACAAAAGAAGCACAAACTTTTTGTGAATTAAACTTTGTAAGTTGTTTTTGATGCCCCCTTGTTCACGAAAATCTTTCCATACAATCTTTTGGCAGTAACATGTTAAAAGGCATAAATGTAGAAATTGATGGGTCACACAGAAGAACCAACAAGTCCTCGTTTCTGAGAGGGTAGATTCCCCTAAAATTATCTAAATTAAAATTGCTCTGAGTAAAAAGTGAATTATCATCATTTTTTCTTATAGTTAAATGAAAACTGAATGTCATTTCCCTTTTTCCAACCCACTACTAATTTTTCCTGCAAAGCCAAAGTGCTGCAGAGTATAAAAAGCTGAAACACGCTCAGGCAATTCATCCTTTCCAAGCCGTCTTTCTGAATCAGCTTTGTTTTAAATTACATTGGGATTATATTTCAGTTTACAACCTCAGGTGTTGGGATCTAAGTTCATGTTTAAGTCTACATAATGTAGTATATATTAGGATGCCTCTAAACACCTCGGAGTATTTACCACATGTCTCTGAGTTACCCCTGCTTCTGCTCCTTCTCCAGGCTGAATGTTGAATGTGAGCTTTTTGCTAAAACACAGTTCCACATTGAGGTCTTGAGCATGTCAAACCCAGGGGGAGTTTTCCTCCCCTTCGTATATCCTCTCTGGTAAAATACATGTGACCTAGGTCAGCCAGCTCTGAATAACAGCCTGGATGTTTACTGAAATCCTGCCAACAGGGTCAATTAAGTCGAGATGGTCTGCTCGTTTTGGGGGGAACTTTTAGAGTATTTTTTTTTCTGCGAGTGTTTAGCCAGAGCCAGCAGGTAGTGGGATTCTGTCAGCTTTATTCAGACCAGAGTCAGAAAATAACGGAGCATGTGGAAACCCAAGGCCGTTACCTTGACTCTATTTAATTTATTGTGTAGAGCTCATGAGAAATGTGAGATTGTGTGTCAGAAAAACACTCCGACCTTGTGAAATCACTATCTTCAACAGTTGGTATCAACAGAAGGTTAGAAGTTAGTTTGGACAATGAATTTGTTTGATTTAGCAAAAGTGCAAGATTCCTGTGAAGCATCAACCTTCAGTTAAAAAAAGGCTGTAGTTCCTTGAATGTCCACTTGGGGCTGGTTCCAAATTTTTTTTCTAGATAAAATATATTTATATGAATAGTGGGTCCTATTGTCTAAGACTGCAGTGGTGTTGGATGGTAAATGTGTTGTAGTTGTTCCATTGAAGGGAGGAAGTTTTGACTGGTTATGAAGATTAAATTAACTGTGGTGTCTATTAATGTTCCAGAGAAGTCAATGAGTCTTATTTAAGGTAGTATTGACTATTTTTACCATGTGATTTTCATTAATACTTGAAGCCTGGGGCAGGTGGCAGAAGAGAAGAGAAAAGAGCCACGTGCAGAATACTGGCACAGTGAGTCATCAAGTTTTGGTGTTTTTCCACCTCTACATCTACCTGCACCAGTGTTAATCTCCTGAAACAGCATCCGAGCAACCGATCAGTGCAGTATCCCACTACTTAAGAGTCAGACGAGTCGATTAACAGCAGCAAATATGTGCAGAAAGGAATACACTTTCCTGTTACTGGCAGCATGGTGAGATTATTTCAGCTTGGGAAGAATCAAAACCAGCTTAGAACCGACAGTTCCTCACATGAAGTTTAAGAGTTTTTACATTTTTTTTTTTAATATATCTCCAAGTTCTTTCTCAACTTTTTTCCGGCCAGTTTATTTTTATGTGTCATGCATTTGAAAGTTCCCCTCCTTCCTTTGTGCACACTCCAGTAAAAAGTGAAGTGTAACCATGTGCATTTTATTTGAAGGAAAGCAGCGCCTGCAGGCAGCCTGAGTCAGTGATGAGGTTTCATATTTTAGATCACCTTCCCTTATAAAGGAGCGCTCATGATGGCTTCCCCCAGATACGTGTCAGTGTATTTTATAAACCTAATTATAATATCTCATGAAGGTCACAGAGATAAGATCTGTACAGGGGATCTGTATCTCAAGGGCAAGCGCTGTGTTTTCTAATGCAACACCATATGTTAAGATGTTGGGAAAGATGCTTGTAAAGGAGAATTCATTAACATAACCTTAAAGATATTGCGACTCAGAGCCGTCACCTCCTGGCGGCATTATTGCTCATAAAACCCACAGACAAAGCCTGATCACATCAGGGCAGAGCCATGGTTTAACGCTCAGGTGATCTTCACTGGAAGCAGAGGAGGATCCAAACAGCACATACAATAACTGGAATGAGCTCTTTGATGGGGTCAGACTTTGCTTTTCATTCCAGTCCCCTTGAAGTTTTTCCTTTATTGCAGCAGAGAATACTTTTCGTGTGATAAATGAAAACTTCAAAAGAGCAACAGGGGGAAATACGTGGCCGCAGCAGCCTGAACCCAGCATGGCTAATGAAAGCCCAGTCTATTCTGCTCAGCATGGCCTCAGGCCTAAGGCTTAGAACTAATGGCCTCCAGTTTAATATACCTCCAAGACGTCCCTGTGTTTGTGCCAGTGTGGTGTGTGTCCTAAGCCGTCCCAATCAGTCTGTTTCCCTCAATTGGATCACCCTCTTTCCTTCTTTTCTCTCATCCCTCTTTGTGCATATCCCTCCCTCTTTTTCCTCTTCTTCTATTAACAGCCTGTATGGGACCGCTCTGCCCGATCCTTTATTCTGATCTTCCTTGATGGCCTTCCATCAAGACCTCTTTCAATCTCTCAGGTAGCAATCCGGGCTATGATTGCGTGTGATTGTATTGTTTCGGATGAGACACGAGTCAGAAAAAGACCCTGAGCTACGTCTCGCTGCTGTCATCCTCAGGGGCTGTCGGTCTTAAATCTCCTTTTTTTTTCCCTCCCTCCATCAATCTCTTTCTGTCTCATCAAGTAAGAGGGGAAAAAAATCACACTAGAACAGACAGATTCTAGTTATCTGTCATCATGACCTAGACTAATAACTACAATGCATGTTGCACGTGAAGAGCTCTCCAGAGCGACTCTCCTCCTCTCAGTATTCATCAAAAGTGTGTGAGACACTTCAATCCCGATGGATGATGCATATGTGCTGCCTCTGAAGAGCTCCTCATCCCAGCCTAAACAACAAAGAAAGCCCCAGTATAGTGTGTATACGTGTAAATAAATGAGCTACATACCTAAAAACGTATTTGAACAGGGATGTAAACTGTTTAAATTCACTGTAAAAATGGGCACTAGGAAATGTGTGACCTGATGGCTTCTGCCGCCAGCCTGTTGTCAACTGATAAACTGCATTTTTTTACACCTCAACATTGGCTTCACTTTGCGACATCAGAGATTTCTGCTTTGGTGTTTCGAAATTGGGGTTCTATTAAATTTGCTTTGGCTGCTTTCTCCTGCTCTCTTCTCCAACACATCCTTTAATGCCACATCAGATTTCACCAATGTATTACTAAGCCTCACAAGTACTCAGTGTGCTCTGTAACCCTGGGGGTCTTTGCTGGTGCTCTCCCTGCCATATTATATGTATGTGGACGAACTACAAGGGATGTGTGCTCCCCCTGCCTTGACTTCTCATATATGCTCATGAATAGGAGAGATGATGTACTCTATCTGTCTTTCCTTTTTACATACCCATGTAAAAGAGAAGTGAAATGTGCTCTCCCTGCCTTGGCTTCATACATGTTCTCATAACAGAGAGGGGAGATGTGCTTCCCCTGCTTTGGCTTGTTATGTACACACAAAATACAGAGTGGGTTTGTCCTGCTTTTGCTTACACAAATTCTCATGAATGGGAGGGGAGATGTGCTCTCCCTGCCTTGGCTTCTCATATGTGCTCATATCAGAGAAGAGATGTGCTCCCCCTGCTTGGGCTTGTTATGTACACACATAAAATAGAGAGTGGGTGTGTGCCCTTCCTGCCTTTACTTACATTAATTCTCATGAATGGAAGGGATTTGTGCTCTACCTGCCTTTTCTTTTCATAAACACATAAAAAAGCTCTGTGAAATGTGTTCTCCTTGCCTTGGCTTCTCATAAATGCTCATAACTGAGAGGGAAGATGTGCTCTACTTGCCTTTTCTTTCTATCTACAGACACAAAAAGCTCTTTGAAATGTGCTCACCCTGCCTTGACTTTATATGTTTACACATGCAAAAGAGAGATGTCCTCTTCCTGCTTTGGTTTAATGTATATGCACAATCATTCGAAAGGAAGGTGTGTTCTCCCTGCCTTTTCCTTCCATATATATATACACACGAAGAAGTGGTGAAATCTGCTCTCCTTGCCTTGGGTTTTTATGAATGAGCATGAAAGAGAGAGGTGTGCTCTCGTTGCCATGGCCTCAAGTGCATTCATATGATAAAGGGAAGTGTGCTCTCCCTGCTTTGGCTTTTCATATCAGCACATTATAGAGAGTGGAGTTGTGGTCCCACTGCTTTGGTTTGTTATTTAAGCACACAAAAAAGGGAGAATAGGTGTGCTCTTTCTGCCTTTGCCTTCCATAAAAAGCTCAGGAATGGTAGATGAGGTGTGTTCTCCCTACCTTTTCTTTTCATATGCACACACAAAAGAGTGCTCACATGCTCTTCCTGGCTTAGCGTTCTATATATAGATGTGCTCTCCCTACCTTGGTTTTTCATGTATGCATATGAAAGAGACAGATGTGCCCCTCTCGTGTTTTTTTTTTTTCAAGCACACACAAAAAAGAGAGGGGAAGTTTGCTCTCCCTGCCTTAGGCCATACTGCCAGTGTGTCTTATTCCACGCAAATAATTAATTCATTGATAAGGAGGGACTGAATTGATGTATAACTTCTTTATTTGCCTTCATAAATCCAGTTTATTACAACATGTGGATGAGCTCGCAGAGAAGTTTGTTTGTGTTATTTAGAGCCTCAATTAGCAAACAATAAAAGAAAATGTCCCATTCAACAAGACTATGGGTAAAAACAATGGGCTCCATCTACAATGTGATTGGGTATTCACAAGGAAAAGAATAGCTGATATATTTTTGTGGGTGATGTAGAAATGCAACAGTACGTCTGACATGGCTCAAGCACACACAGCTGTACACACAGTACCTATGTCTCCACGTGCTCATAAGCAAAGTGGTCATTAATCATAGGTTGATATTTTTAGATTTAATTACAGAGCTTGTCCTCTACTCCTTGCGGGTAATAATCCTGAAAAGGTTTGGGTACAACTATGTGTTTTAGTAAATGTCACATAAAACCTTTTTTAATAAAAAAGTCACTTTTAGATGATTCAACCAAACTACTGAGACGATCATTATCTTGTTAAGAACCCGAGTCCTTTTTCCCTCCAGTCCAGGTCAGGTATTGCTCAATCCTCCAGAGGGCCAATTAGGACATTACGTAGCACTCCGGCTCTCTAGACAGTTATTTCTGTCTGCGTACAGCTTATCAGACCCATTCTATAAATCTTCATGTCCATTCATCTGTCTCTTAATTTTCTGTCTGTCTCCTGTTTTAGCCCTCTGTCTGCGTCTCTATTTATGTGTCTGCGCTCAGACAGCACACAATTTCTTCCCCCAGATATGATCTTTAGGCTCCACTGGGCACGTCGTAATCTGCAAATCGCCGCGTCACATTTGTGAGCTTAATTTGTGTAATTGTTTGCTATCACTAGTTGACACGCTTACAATGAAATGAGGAGAAGAAAAGAAAATAAGCCCTTTTATGACAGAGCGAGTCAATTAAAAGCAGATTGTCCTCGCGTAGGGAAGACTGACAGGAGTTAAAACGACCTTTGTGCAGGATTTTGGGGGGAAATCGGTTTGCACAAGAATGCGTCCAAAAAAAAAACAAAAGAAAAAAAAAAACAGAAGCAGTGCTGATGAAAGGAGAATTTACAGCTTAAGCCATGACCATGTTTGGTTTTTTGTTTTCTGATTATGCTGTTCACGAAAGCATGTCGCAGAGATGGAGATAAAAACTTTCAAATCCAGACACCTCGTTGCTTCTTTTCTCTTGAAATCAACACTTTTACAGCCGGTATATTTCTGCAAACTCCTCAGAGGGTTTTTATCTGATCCAGCCTGAATTTGACTCACGGTTTGATGAGAGTTTAACGATTAATAGTGATCAAACTTGTGTAAAAATCTCAAAGGGCACAGCTGTGGTGGCTCATTAAAGTTTTACATCTAGTAATGAAAAGGGAAGTTACCTTTGGTCAAGCTGCCTCAAACTTCACTTTTGATCAAAATGTCACCAGAGGCCACTTAGGTGGTAATATAAACAATATAAAGTATTTGCAGGTGTAGTACCACCGTCAGGTCAGCGTTCTAAAACTGATTTATTTTGATGTTTCTTTTACAAAACAACAAACAACCACTTTGAAACCCTACAGACTTATATTTTCGATCCAAATGTTATCGTATAAATCTGAAAAAAGTGAATCAATGATACTTGACAGTGTTCATTTGGAAGCTAAAAGGTGTTTTGGAAGGAGAGTGAAGCTGTGTGATGTTCTGAAATATTGAAGTGCTTTCAGAATACTAAGATTAAGTTGAGGATTTTACTTTTAGTGCTTCACAAATCAATCATGACACACAGCTGAAGAAGAAAAAGTGATGAGCGAAAAAAAAAAAAAACTAAATGTCGAAATATCTGGGCTGTGTTTCTTTAAATCACAGATTTTCATCTATTTTAATATTTATTTGAGGTTTAGTGATGAGAGGAGTTTGAATTTGAAGTCTGGCTGACAGACTCTAAACACACAAACCTCCCACTGCGATTTCTCTCTCTCTGATAGCTTTTTATGATCAGTTTGTACTTTTAATTAAACCAAAATGCCTCATTTAAAACAGCGAAGTAGAAAGTAGTTTCTTTGTCCCTGAAAATAAATACAAAGTTCCCTTAAATCCCACTCTCTGTATGTGAAAGTACACAGTCTGGCTTTGCTCCCATGTTGGACATAAAAATGATCCCATTCTGTTTTAATTGTTCCAACAGATACAGAACAGCTGCTGCATTACTTTCCCATCAAATCAGACTTAAATCAGCACCAAAACTGTGGCTGTAGATAAAGAGTTCAAACTGGCCTCACAGGAAAAATCCACAGCACACTTCCAGCTCTGTTTTTCAGTAATTAAAATGATGCTAGTTCTGTCACATCGGGAGGTCACCTGTATATCTTCTGAGTCTGGTGTAGTGATAAGGACTCCCATTACGCCTGCATCAACCAAATGCTTTAAAGTCTGAGAATTTAAACCTATTTCCTCACATATTAACAAATTCTAGTACATCAAATAGTCCTTCAGTGTAGAAAAATGCAATAATAGCAAAACAAACTATGAAAAAATACACTTTATTTGGGATTAAAGCTCCTGTGTGGAAGTTTTAAGTTGTGTTGATTTTGGCGCCACCTGTATAGAAAGTGGCACATCTAATCTCATCTTGCAGACTATATGTTAAGTTCACACCAGACCAAAAAAGATCATTGTCATTTAACCTTGAGGTGCATAGTGGTCACTACAGTGGACACCTATTTAAAAGTTATTTACTCCTAAATGCAATGGTTCATGTGGTGGAAATTCATATTAGCCTGTGTCAGGATATTTTTGTTCTTCTTCTTTTTTTTTCAAATATATATACATATATATTTATATTTAAAAAAGTTGTAAACAAACATTTGAAGGTAAAACAGCATAGTAACTATAAATTATTCAGTGTTAAAATGGATGAAAGGGAGTTAAAATGTTTCGCAAAGCATTAAAAAAAGATTATTCATGAAATTACCAAAAAAAGAAAAGAAGTCAAACAGAAAAATAAGTCATATTTACATTAAGTTCACGCTGTTTTACGTTGAATGCTCAGTTACAAATATCTGAAAACAAAACAAAACAGAAAAAAAAAACAGAACTTTTTTTCATGCTTTAAGACAAAAAAACACTCAAGGGAAAAATCCTGACACTGACTTTCATAATTCATGCATCAGAGGGTCAATTCATGCATCTTGATTATTTGCATCAAATCTCAAGTACCCAAAGAGTCATATATACAGTTGTGCCAAAAAGTTTTCTGATTTTTTTTTTTACCTTTTTTCAGTAAAATATGAATGACACAAAAACCTTTCTATCACCCATGGTTAGAGGTTGGGTGAAGACATGTATTAACAAAGAACAGTATTTACTTTTTTTTACAAACTTCAAAAATGACCCTGTTAAGAAGTTTACACAACTCTGGTGGTTTTGTCCTGATAAATGCACGAAAGTTAACACAGATGTGTTTGAATGTCTACTAAAGGTAACCATCCTCACCTGTGATCTATTTGCTTGTAATCAGTGTGTGTGTAAAAAAAATGAACAGGGTCATTTTTGAAGTTTCTGTTGTCATTATGATTTAAAAAGAGTAAACACAGTTGTTTGTTAATAAACGTCTTCACCCAACCTCTAACCATGAGTGACAGAAAGGTTTTTGTGTTATCATTCATATTTTCTGAGAAAAGGCAAAAAAATCAGAAAATTCTGCTGGAGGGGGTGTAAACTTTTAGACGCAACTGTAGATGCACAAAAATCCACCCAATCCATTTTTATTAAACATCTTCGAAGACCCTAGAAGTGGCTGTTCATCCATCATCCCAGACTCTCCTCTCCCAATTGATTTTAGATTAAAAAAATCAAACTTGTGAAGACACTGAGAGAAGTTTCAAAACCTTTTATCTTGCAAATTCATACCATCTTACAACAAGTATGAACCCTCTCCCCAACATCACCCGTTTAATGCTACAGTGTTCGACACAGTGATTTATATGTCTGTGAGAATTTTCCCCGCAGGAGTCACATATGAAGTGTTGGTGTAGAGACAAGTAAATAATCAGTCCCAGGTTCTTTAGAGTCTCACCACAAGTGAAAATGCTCTAATGAGAAAGCACATTCGCTGGTTCACGCTTGAAAGAAAGGGCACTGCAGAAAACTCACCTTGTTTGCTATTGATTGTGCAGTGTGGATCATTTAAACAACCCAATTACTGCAAAAGCTTTTGTTACGCTGAATTGATCTTTGTTTTTCGCTTAGTGTACATCATCACTAAGTGTGTTATGAAGATTCCTGGAGAATCAAATGTGCGTGTGTGTGTGTGTGTGTGTGTGTTTGCTAAACTGTCAGGGCTGGAAATCTTTTCTTACAGGACCCTCGGTACCCGACTGAAACTGACTTTGTATGCTCAGCCATCCACCCGCTCAACCCGCTCAGACGTGGTTGGATGTGGGCCAGTTTCCAGTCTGTGACGCATCGTGCCTGCCTGCCTTCTAGGCATTAAACCCTAAAGAGCTTTGCTGGAAAGCAGTGAGAATATTATATTTCAATGTGGCACTTTGTAATTCACTTTGGAGAAGCCCAACTGAATCGAATAGAATTTCGAATGAGTTCCCAAAATCAGAGGAAACAATCTTCCACAGAAATGTTTGCCGTTTTGCATGAAGCGCTGGGGAAGGTGTCATGGGTATTAGTCCTGGTTATAAGACAGGAGCGACCCTTCCAGGTATTCTAAGAAAAGTGTAGAAGTGCTACTGTTGGAGGGTATCAGCAGTCAGCAAATAGCCAACAGAGAGCTGCCCATTCATCTCTTTCAGCCTTTCCATGTGACACTTTCCCCCCTTCCATCCCTTCCATTTACTCCCTTATTAGAGGGTGTGAAGTGGTGTTTGAATTTGGTTCCTGGGCCTCTTACTCGGCTGCCTGCAGTGGCTCGACTCAGAGAAAGGAAAAAGAAATATGGGCTCATGGAACGATATTTCACTGGCACCAGCTTGACATTGATGGATAGAGGATCATTAGACATTTGCCAGTTTGCTTGGGCGTAGAGTTATTTTCAGCAATAATGTATGGGAAAGGGAGCAGAGGCTGGAGAGGAGCTCCTGGTAAGATCTCAAAGGGGCCAAAGAGTCTAGTTTGGTGGGGTTTCACACAAGTCTTGAGGCAGAATGTAGGTGGATGAAAGCACAGCGGGACAAACATATTACATTACAGGTTTGGTTTTGTAAACACTGATTAGATTCGCTGCAGAGTGAAGAGTGAAACTCTTCTTAGCTTAACACCAGGTTAGATGAACTCAATTAGGTCATCGCCTGTCTCTTGTGTTGAAACTTGAAAAGAAAGAAACAGTTTGCTTGGCACAGCCGACCATATAATGCAGCCGTTTTTGTGCCAATTCAGCATTATCATTACTTTAAACCATAGACTGTATGTAGAATAAACAGCATGGCTCTACCTTTTACCGTTGTATAGTAATGAAGCCAAAAGAATCCTGTTACTGGAGCCACCATTGTACAGCCAGAGTCTGCGCAGTAGAGAATTTTGGTGGAACCAGGTAAAAAAAAAAGCACAAAACATGTTTATTTTTCTTACTTTTGAAGGTTTAATCCAGGGGTGTCCAAACTGAGGCCTGGGAGCCAATTGTGGCCAGCCGTCTATTTTCATTTGGCCCCAAGCTGTCATTTTGATATGTATTAATTTTGTAACTCAAGTTAAGCATGTTCTAGTTGTGTACATTTACAGTTTCTGTCCGATGCTTGAAAAAACTCTAAATTTATCTGGTAACATCTCACATAAATTTGGACTGTGCATAGGCGACTTCAAAAAAAAAAAAAAAACATGAGAGGACAAAAGACTGAATTTGAATTATGAAATGGTGAAGACAAGACAAAAGTTGATGCATAAAATGTTTCAGAGTGCAGGATCCTAAATATTTCGGGTTGAAAATGTTCTTATTACTGTCTTTTGGACAAATGTGATAACTTCAAGATCCTGATCCTGCCATAAAAAACGAAATATTTTTCCCAGGTTTGGTTTTATCTCATTGGTCTGTGAAAATAACACTAGCATGTCTGACTAAACTTGGAGACAGTTTTTTGTTTGTTTGTTTGTTTTTTACAAAAACTACCAAAACAAAATAGTTTTCAAATTGAGCACTCATTTGTTACTTTCATTCTTCATAAACATGTATGTAAGAGCTGTCGGCCTTTGGTCATTCTCACAGTATACAATACGGCCCTTTTGGAAAAAAGTGTGGACACCCCTGGTTTAATCTCTTTTTGACTCTCTTTCCCAAAGTTCTTTATGTTCTGATAAGAACTACACACGTTCGGCAACTGACAATCCTCGTAAAACAAAACTTATAACCTAGTTTTTAATGTAATAACTAATAACTAATGAAAAACAAACTCCTTGGAAAAAAAGAGGACTTGAAAGCAATGCAGCTAAATAACATCTTCATATCACCACAGCCTAAGGATGGGAGAAACATTTCTACGAAGTGTAATAATTTTCTAAAGTTTTACCAACCCTCATTTGGAAAGTATGAGGAGATGGAGATTTTGACCTGTACTGCAGCCAGCCACCAGGGGGAGCAGTTTTTGCTCGGTTATGTTGCAGTTCGGCCAGTACTTAAAACATAGATTTGAGCTAACCATTATTAACTTTGAGCTACTTATTTTGATAGATAACCATCTGTCTGTGAATTTTAGCTAACAATATTATATATTTATGTCATTCTTAAAATAACTAAAAACCTGATTTTGCAATTTTGTTTACTATTTTGAGTGCACCTCTTACCTTGAGCTTAAAAAATTCAACTATTCATTCATTATTTTAATGGATTGTTTCGTTCACAATTACAAATATTTTACTGTTAACAGAAAATCCAAGCTTGTTGGTAACTATTTCAACCTTTTGTCCATCATTTTAGCTTTCACTATTACGTTTTTTACTGATACTGAAACTCAGAAACTCTTTTCTAGTTGTTCTGATAAAGTTATTACTTCTAGCTAACAGTTTTAGCTTTTTTCCCAAACTATACATTTGCTTAAAAAATCAACTTTTTACTCATTATTGTACCAAATTGTTTCTCTCCCTTTTTTTAATCTCTTCCGTTAAGTTAACAGTTTCCTCTGTTAAGCTTTCTTTTGGGTGACATTTTTGATTATCTCACTTTTAGCAGAGCTGTTTCACTCGCTTTATTTCAAACAAACTTTAAAAAATCATTTGGCTTTCACGGGTCTCTTTCTCTTCGCAGTGATGGT
Organism: Thalassoma bifasciatum; assembly: GCA_008086565.1. NCBI lineage: Eukaryota > Metazoa > Chordata > Actinopteri > Labriformes > Labridae > Thalassoma > Thalassoma bifasciatum. Next base: position 223,629 of record RPOG01000734.1, on the reverse strand, counting down.
TCTGCTTATCGTGACGATGCGTCGACGGAGGAAAGAGCCCCTGATCCTGGAGGAGGAGAGGGACATCAGGGAAAACATCGTCCGTTACGACGACGAGGGCGGAGGAGAGGAGGACACGGAGGCCTTCGACATGGTCACCCTTCGTAACCTCAACGTCATCAGAGACCCCAACGTGCGGCGAGACGTCACGCCTGATACTCCTACCTTTTTCCACTACCCATCTACGACCCGCCCGGCGTATAAATCCCTGCCGGACAACGTTGTTTTTCGAGAGTTTATTTGGGAGCGTCTTAAGGATGCTGACGTGGACCCGTCGGCTCCCCCGTACGACTCTCTGCAGACTTATGCTTTTGAAGGCAGCGGCTCTGTAGCGGAGTCGCTAAGCTCCCTGGAGTCACTAAGTACAGATTCAGATCAGAACTATGACTATCTCAGCAACTGGGGACCACGCTTCAAAAAGCTGGCCGACCTCTACGGCAACAGCGACAGCACCAGTGTCTTCTCATAGCCCCGTAATGTCTCTCTTAACATTTCTTGGACTCAAGAAGAAAAAAAAAAATACCAGTAATTTATTGTCAGAGAAAATGATTTTGTCTGCCTCAGTGCATTGGAGGAAAGGATTCAGAGACAACACCGGAGAGATTGAAAGAAAAACGCTTTGACTTCAAAGGTTGTCGGTTTGTTTACCTCCTTGTATGGATTTTCAAAAGCGTGCCATGGTGAGTTTCGACACAGACTTCAAAAGTGACTCGGTGAGGAAGAAACCTTGTGTGCAAAAGACATTAAAGGTTTCAGGGTTTGGGGTCCGGTCCAACCATTGACTGCCGAATGCATACGTGTTGGAGCATTTCTACGGGGAGGGAGGAACCTGTCCTTTCATTCCAGCGATGGGCACAAACCCAGCACTCTTTGCTTTGATGCATTCCTTTGCTATCTTTATGCTAAAAGAAAAAAAAAACAAGAAACATTTCACACGAGATGCTGTGTGTCCCTGGCGGCTAATCAGTAGTCACTCGACTGTTCATATGAAATTTGACAACACTTTCTATGGGTTTTTTTTTTTCCCTTCATCTTTTTTTCAGGGGGGTGGTTTGGGAGCAGGTTGCTGTTTTTCATAAACACTCAAACGCAGAGCCACATTATTCATGGACTCTGTCGTACCTCGCAACACTTTCTGAGAAGTACAGTATAAACAAGTAGATGTGCTAAGGAAGTGATGTGAAGACACAAGTTGTGCAAATAATAATAAAAAAAGACTGACTCTCTTCAGTTTGATGTCTCCACTGAGTGAAACAGGAAAGATTTCTCTTCTTCTGCTAACGATACATTCTGCAGATGTTGCGATGTAATGTCTGTCTGTTTTTTCTTCCTTCCGCCTTTCGATTTCTCTGAGTCCGATGTTTGATTTCTGAGCTATAAAATTAGTTGTTCTGCTTTTGTGCGAGGCCAGGGGGAGCGGGTAGCAAAGGATGATGGGTCATTGTATTCGAGATTCAACCTCGAAAGTAGAGTTTTATTCGGAAGTGAGAGCAAGTGAAGTTGTAAGTAAATGCTTCTGTAGTTTGCTGAGTCGAGCATATTATGACGGTTTGTTTATTGGTGGTGAAAGAACACACTGTATGATAATATTCATGCGCCGCGTTGTGCCGGTTTTGTTCCTCCAGCTTAAAAAGTTCTGTTTCGACTGGGTGTCATGTACAACCGATATGTATTATTTATTTTGAAGAAGCAGAATTGTGCAAATGATGTTTTTATCCTTTTGCTGAAAATAAAATTGACATTCAGTTCCTTAAAAGACTGAAGGGATTTCTTGCAGTTGGTCCAAATGTAAACAAGCAAGTAAATAAACTGAGATTCTTTCTGATGATGATGTAAAAAAAACAGCATCTGACGACAATAATCGATGACTTTTTAAAAAATCATGCTTCATTCTGTGCATTGAGGGAGAACCAGAGAGAAGTCTGAGAGGGGTTTTTTTTTTTTTCGTATCTCTTTTTGATGAGGCTTTTGTAGTTGAAAGGCCTGATGGAGACGGAGCACGGACGCTGCACAGAAGCGTGTGTGTGATGACTGCGAGGCTCACCGTCGGCCATGCGAGGTGCCTTTTGCGAGTTAGCCAAGCCGGTCTCTCATGCAGTTAAAAGGAACTCCATTAAAGGTGTGTTCAAACGCAGCGCCCGACGTGATGAGGATGAAAGGAACATGTGCATAGCCTGCATGTATGGTTGGAAAAACTCTGTCTGTGTTCGCCCAAAACACTTCTCTCTCGACCAGAATCACGGCCTCGGCTCGGACTTTGGAGGTAACTTGGTTGAAAATACACGTTTGTTTAAAAAAAGCAGTTAAATGTAAAAAAAAAGAAAAAAAGAAAGAAGAAACTGTGAATTATTTAACTGAAATTTAGAAAAATCCAGTAGACAAACACAATTTCCACACTGTAAAAAAAGAAAAAAAGCAAGGAAATCTTAAAAATATCAAGGAAACATGATGCAATCACTTTTTGAGTTTTCTTAATTATCATGCAAGTTGTTGACACAACTCAATTTAGCAAGTAAGGACACAAGTTCTGTCAACTTGGAGTTTCTTGTTCAGGCATTAACCCTGTGGTACATAGTGGTCACTACAGTGGACACCTATTTAAAAGTTATTTACTCCTAAATTCAATGGTTCATGTGGTGAAAATTCATATTAACCTGTGTCAGGATATTTTTTATTCTTCATAGGGCCTTAAAAAATGTTTTCAATTTTTTTCCCAAACATATACAGCCTCTGGAAAAACTTAAGAGACCACTGCAAATTTTCAGAAATCAGCATCCTCAACATATATGTCAGTCATTCCTTTGCAGTGTCTGTTCAATTCCAACACAAGCACACCTGTTTTTACCTAACAAGGTACCTGAAACAAATCTTATTTAACTTGAAAATGTATAAAAATGTTGCTGTGGTCATCACTCTCCTCTGTGAAAGACTAGTGGAAAACACACCAAGACGCATGAGAGATGTTATTGCAAATCAGGGTTATTCTACAAAATATTGATTTGTGAATACTTCCGAAGTTAAAACATTAGTATTGTGTCATTTAAAACTGAATATGAACTTGTTTTTTGCATTATTTGAAGTCTGAAAACAGTGGGATTTTTTGGTTATTTTGACCATTTTTCATTTTCTGCAAATAAATGCTCTTAGTGACCATATTTGGGATTTGGGGGTAATGTTGTCAGTAGTTTTTATACTAAAACAAAAATGTTCGTTTTACTCAAAACAAATACCTATAAAAAGCAAAATCAAAGAAACTGGAAAAATTTGCAGTCGTCTCTTAATTTTTTCCAGAGCTGTATATATTTTTGAACATGTTATAGACAAACATTTGAGGGTGAAAAAGCTTATAAACTATAAATTAATCAGTGTTAAAATGGATGAAAGAGAGTTAAAAAGTTTAGCAAAACATTAAAAAAAAAGATTATATTACCAAAGAAATAAAAGAAAAGAAGAAATCAAACAAAGAAAAAATACGTCATATTTACATTAAGTCTGCAGTGTTTTATGTTGAATGCTCAGTTACAAATATTTGGAAGAAATTTAAAACTTTTTTTCATGACTTAATACAAATAAAAACACTCAAAGGAAAAATCCTGACACTGACTTTCATATTTCATGCATCAGAGGGTTAATGATATTCTAGTCAGTCCATCAATGAAATTCTTGCCCCAATCCTTTTTATATTTTTGTTCAACTGACGCAAATATTCTCATGGGAAAAAGTCTACAATTCCTCATTCTGTGGAATAAACCTTTGTATTAGAACCACTCAATATTTGTATGCGCCCAACAATGAAAAGCTTGCTTCTGTGACTTTTACATTAACTGTTTTTTGTTCAGTATATTTAAAACTCTTAATGTAATGAATTTTTTTTTTGCTTTACAAATAGCTGACAAAGTATACTTTGATTTTAAACCTCAGATTTTTTCTCCAACCAATAACACACTAAATGTTTTTACCCACATTTACTAGTTATTTAACAGTTAGATATTACCTGTTATGTTTTGTGTTTGGGAGTGTGTGCCAATCTGGACTCTGCGTTATAAACAAATTAAAGAAAAAGTGCCTGTTAACTTAGGAATTTGCCCCATATGCGACTTCAAAGTTGAATTCATCTTCACATTATCTGAATATAACTCGCATATAAGATTAAGAGCTGAAGAAAAACAGTCTAAATCTACATAATTTTAAAGTTGGTAAGGTCGGAGACATTCGCAAAGCAGCAAATACAGAAAAATTTATTTTAGAGAAACTGTGATGTGATGGTTCTAATTTAAAATGGTGTGACTCCCTCACTTATTTATTCTGTTTACCAGGAACAAAAGGGCTCAAAGTTCAAGTTATTTAATGAACAAAGGGAAAAACGACAACTCAAAACATTAAAATACCATAAAAATAAGCTTGGCATTTTCCATTAGTTTGAGAATAAAGTGAAAAAAAAAAAAATATTCCAGACTCATTACACATCAACTTGATTGTTTTGAGTCTTGTTCTGTCTTTAATTTGGATGATTACGGCCTAAAGCTCAAATAATTTAAAACAAAATGTCAAAACATGAGAGCATTTTATTTTGAAAAGCTGTTTTGCGATGTTCTGTGATGCATTTTCTGTACTAGTTTCTCTAAAGATGCATAAAGATATTCCTAATCTTATACATTTTGACCGTACAACTGTTTATTTGTCTTCTGTTGCACAAAATTTTTGTCCGCAAAGAAGTAGGAAATCCAAACACGGTCACTCTACTTTTTCTCGATGGAAACTGTAAAAAGTCTAACTCAGCTGAGGACTCGCAACAATGCAGTGTTGTGTTGAAAAGTAACAACTAGCGTCTCTGAGCTGTCGCTGCATCTCGACGGCGCTCGCAGCTTCATGAATACAACTGACAGAATAATTCACAGTGATGCAAGACGCTGCAATGAACTTATTATGAATCTTTGCTGGGTAAATATGTCGTCTCCTTACAGGTATTGACATAGTTTCCTAAGCTTTGAACCTGGCAAAAACAAAACATCTTAGATTCTTCCTCTTTTTTTTTTCTTTATCAGCGTGAGTGAGCAGTAACCAAGGTCGAAGTGTGGCATCATTATGATGCAGTTCACACAGGAAGAGAAGTGGAGAGTGTTTCTCTCACACATTTTCACAGGTGATAGCCTCTCGCGGAGCATATTCAAAACCCCAAAGATCACTTGTGAGGAGGAGGCGCAGCAAACAGACGAATTCTGCTCAAAGGAGAAACTCTTGAAGTGGAATTGGAGCACATTTATAATCACTTGAAGTTGGAACATTCTGTCGTTTCTCTTTAATTCTTCCCAAGAGAATAAAATGTAAAAAAGCACCTTCAAACCTGAAAGAAAGGTACGTTTTTTTTAAAAAAAGGCAAAACACTCTTCGTATTAAGAATTCATCTCACGCTCCACATTTATTAAGTTGAATTTATGAGGAATAAAATGTACTCTGAGGTTTGAAGCCTCGACTTTCATTTGTCAAGCAGCACAGGCCGTCTATGGTTATTAACTCAAGAAAACATTAGAAAACTTTCTGAGGGAAACTATAGTTAACACAGGGCTTAATAAACAGAGTGAAATAAACAATTAAAGTGACTTAATAATCTTTGGGGAAAAGGGTTTAATATGGGGATAGAAAAAGAGCTGAAAAGCAAGAAAGTTGCAAAAGTAAAACTGTAATATAAGAATAATTTTAAAATGCAAATTTCGGAAAACTGCATGAAAATATCTAATTAAAACAATTCCAGATGTAATTTCCTTAATGCCAAATGTACTTGATTTGGGTGAATGAGCTTTATTCTTCACAGATTCTTTTGTACAATATTCTGGGAGCAGAAAAACTGACGTTACCTTCAATCTGAACCAAAAAGGCAAAACACTCGGCCTAATTTCCAAAACTTTGATCTCTGACAGTCAAAGAAGAAGCCAAGGGTTCATTTTTTTTGTACAAAACACTAAATCATAGTGGTTACGGAGAAATTCAAGCCTCTCGTCATCATCGCGGTGTCGTCTGCATAACGAGATTTCACAGTCGACAATGAAGTGAAATGAAATGACGTATCAAAGTTAGAGTTGTAATTTTAAACTGAAAACTTGACATTTTTTCTTCTTAATTTATGAAAATCATGGGTGAATAATGTTGTAGCATTGAGCTGATACTTAAGGAGGATTTACCATCAACCCAAGATGTTCCAAGCTTTGAATGTCGATCTGAAAGAGTGTGGATCACTCACAATTCGTAGATTTTGTGTTTACTGGTCAACTAAAGTAAGAAGTTACTGAAAACTCTGATAACAATACATTTTAGTTAGATAATTTAGCCAATAAAATACAGCAACTCAGCACCTAACATTCATCTGTTTCTTGTTCTTTGTTTTTTTTTTGTACTAAAAACTTCTTTCAGATTTCATTCAGTAGTTAATATCAAATTGTCGCACAAGACTGAAAGAAACTTTTCTACGAGGTGTAATAATTTTTTAAGTTTTACCACCTTTCATCTGGAATGCATGGGAAGATTTTGACCTATACTGCAGCCAGCCACCAGGGGGAGCAGTTTTGTGGAGACGTGACTGTCATGGCGTCCACTGATTATACAGTTTATAGTTAGAGCTGATAAAGTAACTTTAAAAAGCATTTCTATACGTCGATACTTTTACAGCTAGATTCTTGTTATGCTAGAAGCAAACAGTTTAGCATTTTAGCTTATGGCACCTTTGATGCAGACAAACATGTCGCCCAAAACTCTCCATAAAGGAAGAACAGGTAATAAAACTGAACAAAAAATGTCAGCAAAAGCTAACGCAGCTAATGGCAGCCTCGTTCTCTGCAGGGACTAAACTTGTCATTGAAAGTGATAAAGATTCATTTTAAAAAGCGCTAACATTTAAGGAATTTTGTGCAGATAACTTACAGTGGGGCATTTAAGCGAGCCTAAATCAACAGCTAGAATTCCTTCTTAGCGTTCAAGCTAAAAGTAGCAATGTGTGGTTGTGGTTTAACACTCAGCTGAAGATTCTTTTTGATAAAATTGATAAAGTCTCACTTTTACGATGGAGTATTAGGGACACATTAAGAATTCTTTTTTTTTACTTCATATTTTATTATGAGATTAAGGTTAAAATTAATTATTTTATCACGAGATTGAAGTCAAAATTACTTAATTTACTACGAAAATAAAGTCAAAATGAAATTTTACTTCGAGATTATAGTCAGAGTTAATTTTTTATTACGAGATTAAAGTAAAAAAATAATTATTTTACTTCGAGATTCAGGTCGAAGTAAATCATTAATTATTTTACTACAAGATTAAAGTCGAAATTAATTATTAATTATTTTACTACGATATTTAAGTTGGAATTAATTTTTTTTACTACGAGATTATAGTCAGAGTTAATTATTTTATTACAAGATTGAAGTAAAAAAATAATTATTTTACTACAAGATTAAAGTCGAAATTAATCATTTATTATTTTACTACAAGTTTAAAGTCAAAATTAATTATTAATTATTTTACTACGAGATTTAAGTTGGAATTAATTTTTTTTACTACGAGATTAAAGTAGAAATCAATTATTTTACTTTGAGGTTAAAGTCAAAATTAGTTATTTTGCTACAAGATGAAAGTAAAAAATAATGGCGTAATTTACTACGAAAATAAAGTCTGTAGACAACCGGAGAACTGGGTATGCTCAGTCAGCAGAACATTTTAGAAACGTTAAATTTTACCTGCTAACTGCAGCACTCTCATCCTCGTTTCTTTCTTCTTTTTCTTCTTCTGATTTGATTGTTTCGTTACCTGCTTCTGATACGACTTTACTTCCACTTTAATCTCGTAGTACAATAACTAATTTTGACTTTAATCTGATAGCAAAATAATTAATTTTGACTTAAGTCTTGTAGTTAAATAACTAATTTTGACTTTAATCTCATAACAAAATAATTAATTTCGACTTAATTCTTGTAGTCAAATAATTAATTTTGACTTAAATCTCGTAGTAAAATAGTTCGACCTTAGTCTTGTAGTGAAATATAAAGCAAAAAAACAAATTCTTAATGTGGCCCTAATACTCCGTTGTACACTTTAAAAAGAACATTTATGTCAAGATTTTTTCATTTAGATTCTCCTTTCTGGCGTAGTTTGGTATTTTAGCTTTATTTACGCTAACAATGTTGAGCATCTCGCTGGAGGAAAAGCTGCTAAGATTAACATGTAAGGCTTGATGAAAAATGAGATTTTACCGAATAAATGTCTTCTTTTGGGCATTTATCTCTCAAGTTAAGTCAAATTCGAGCTGACTTTGCATCAGGATACATCTGTTAGATATTTATTTTATCCGACAGCAGCTCAAGCAAAGTCTGACGTTCCCTTCTGCACTGATAGCGGTTGCGACCAGATGCTGATTTTGATTGACCAGCTGTCAATCAAAATCAGCTCGGAGGGTCTCGAATGCTCGGCGCTTGGGGGTACTTATGAGCAATCAGGGACCCTCTGCTATCAGGGGCTCTATCTGCACCTCAGCTGATTACTCATGTTGGCCCTGGCGCCTTCAGCTTCAGGTGCCCCGGGCGACTACAGACACTTCACTCAATTCTTATCATAACCATGCATCATCAACAAATTGCCCTGACAAAGAGGTGCCCACTTTCAGAGACTCTCTGCGAGATGAGGAGCAGGCTTTTTCTCAGATTGTCTCCTGGAACATCGCTAATAGAGTCTGACCTCTCGTCTGCCTGTTAAAGAAATCTTTCTCCGCTGTAGCCTTTTTGCTCCACGTGCAGCGCAGGTGTCTGAGATCATTTATCGCATAATTACTCTGCTATTTATAGCTTCTGTGAATAACGGCGGTATTAGCATTTTTTTATGATTAACAGCTTGTGATTTTTTGCGCATTCACTAAAGAGAAGCAGTTTTAAGTGTATGCTTGCATCTTAGGGAGAATTCCTTATTAAGGTTTAAAAAAACCTGCTTTAGTTTTATCTCTCTGCAGGGTTTAAGACATTACTGCCTGTATATGTTGCTCCTCTCCAGCGCGGTGGCTGAGAAATGAGTACAAGCTTAACTTTAAGCCAACTGGGGAGTAAGACCTCACATATTTATGCATGCGTGTGAATATTTATTTCTGCGATTACCCAGCGTGAAACCAAACTCCAAAGAAAGTCTGTCTCCGTTTTCTTGCTCCCACACAGAACAAAAATAAAAATAAATAATCTGCTCACTGTTGCTCCGTTCCAGGGTGTCTGTTGGTGGCGTTGGGAAAGAAAAAAAATGCAGGGGCCCCCGCTCAGGCATCAGCTGGACGACTCCTCACTGGTCCTTTGAAAAAGAGAAAAGGGGGGAAAGGAAGATCAAAGGCCGGAGCAGCAGCATGTTTTATTCTCTCTCTCTCTCTTTGCTCGCAGTCCGCCTCGCCCTCAGCAAGAGGAATGTCAGACCTGAGGTTTGTGTACTCTATAGTTCCACACAAATTAGACCGGTCCCAGACTGGGGCAGTATAAATAATTCTCTTGAGGGGTAACAGCTCGCTCTCAGGTCGCCTGGGGAACGAGAGCAGAGCGAAGTAGGTCAAAGTGGCAAGATCAGGGCAATAAGGTGTAAAGGGGGAAAGATTTAGGATAATCACTGGAAAATAACTCAGAAGAAATCCACTAAAATTAGTCGCCAAGGGGGAAAGTTGTACGACTGGGGAATTAAAAGCTGCCTGTTGGATTGTTCTCTCAAGGTGACACACTGAGGACACTGGAAAACTGAAATCTCACAAGTGTTGACGTCTTATTTTCATTAAAAAACGTTGAAATAGATTCATTGTGAGTCACTTTCACCTAAAAAGATCAGAAAAATGTCTCATTTTAAGATCTGAAAAGACAAAATCTGCTAATTTGTAATCAAAATGAGTTGTTTTCCCTTTATTCCCAACATAATTTTTATTATTTTTCATATTATCACAGAATTAGACAGAGGTAACCAAGATACTATATAAGTCTTGTGGAATTTCTGTACAATATGTTCATAATAATAACCTACCCATCCCTAAGATTTAGAGAAAGACATAAGGAGTAAACAGTAAATATTTATTTATTTATTTAATTAGTTGTTTTCTTGAACTGAGAATAATTTTAACACAAGAAATTTAAATAGTACAATCACCATTCCCCAGTGTCTCAACTTTTTAAGGTGAATGTGACACATTTAAGTCAGTTTCACGCAAGTATTTTTAAATCTATGTGAATGTTATTTGTCTATTTGTCAATAAAATCTTCTTGATAGAAGTCACGTTTTTTTTGACAAATTAAAGAAAAAATGACTTCTTTAGTTTCTTGTTACTTGTTAATTTGGAATATTGGAAGATTTCTTTTTAAGCAATTCAGGTGTCACTTTTGTCTTTTAGTTTCTTGAAATAAAACATTTTTTAAGACTTGTCAGGTTGAATGGGGCTCAGATTAAGTCTAACAAGACCTTTTTTTTTTTTTTTTTTACTCAAAGTTAAGACGTACTCACAGTTTGATTTCTTTGTTTAAAAATTACCCAGACAACACCAATTTTTGCACATTAATTTCTTGAGCAGATCAAAGTATTTGAAGAATAAAATTTCTCACACACTTCATTCCAAACCTTGCTTGAAAAAGATCTGTGACCAAAAAATCACAATAAATTCTTTTCTTCTGGAAATTGGCCAGAGAATGGGAATTTTGTTTTGTTTTAAAGATCAGAATATTTGAGTAAAAGGAAAATCTTTAAAATTTTTTGTGACTTCTCAATCATTTGGCTATAAATAGGACACAACCTTTTAACATATTTTGACCTACTTTGGCCATATGTATTAAGTTTTTTTCCCCTCTGTGTCAAAAAATTACAGTACAACTGTAAGAATGATCCAATTTACAATTTAAATAATCCATGCACTTCTGCACATTCAATCACTTTAACAGTTTATAGTTTCAGTTTTTATTGGCTCTTCTTACTGTCAAAGTTTTTTTTTGTTTAAATGAGGTTTTTTTCTAGATCTTCATCAACTTCCATCTTGTTACACATTAAAAAGAATCAGGGTTTGACACAGCGTCCAATAACACCAATATTTATTTGTCTTTAATGTCTTTACATACATTATATATTTGATATTGAATAATTGAATTTCAAAATGATTTGTTTTAATCGTGATTAAAGTTAGGAAGAAAAGAACCAAACACATGACTTTCAGGATCCATTACAAATAATCTCTTTCATGAATATCAACACAAATTCAGCCTGAGCACTGAAATCTAAGAGCAAAGTAACAACAAAACATCACAGCTGTGCTGGGAAAACAAAACAAAAAACTAAATCACAAAGTGGAAACTAAGAAAACCAAAATCAAACTGGTAGAAACAACAGGAAGACAAGGCTTGAAAGGAAAGGAAGGTTGATAAGACGACACATAAGAGTCAGTGAAGACCTGATGATCTGAGACGGGACAAAAAGAGGTGCTACAGTTTATACACTCATTCAAGAAATGAGACATTTTTCTGGACTTTTTCAGCAAATGTGGTCCATAAAAAGTCTGATTAGACATTTTTTTCATTTAAAGTCAGATGTAAACACTTGCTTAGATTTCAGTTTCAGGTGGAAACAATGAGGGAAGGGGTCACAATCACCAAGGAAGGAAGTGAAATGACCTGAAACAAGAAGAGACATGACTACAAAATGAAAACTGGCCATGACAAACATGAAAAACAAGATTAAAAGTTAAAAAGTGAGAACTTATAATAACAGACAGACTTTTCTGACTTTTTATAATTCAGCATTTGAAAAACGAATCATGAATCTAATAAAAACAGCAATGGGTAATATTTTTTCTTTGTATGGGACAGAAGAAACCAACATCAGAGCCACACGCCCAAGGCAGCGTGAAGTCCACTTCATGCTTCATCCACTGACTTTAGACCCACTATGAACCCTTTAAGAGCAAATACACAATGATGAATGAACGTAATTATAAAATGATGCACTGGAGGCCCTCTCTAGTGATGATTGGCAAAAACATGTCAGGGCAACATCAGCAGTAATGAGCCGTAATCGGCGAAGGCCCAATTAGTAGAGCTTTGTACATTTTACATAGGTTTATCATCATTAGCCAAGCCTGGCTTGATATGGTGGGGATTCTGTGGGTGGCAGCAGTGTTTGTTTATCATGTCGACATGGAAAACAGTTACATGCTACAGCAGGCTGGGTGCAGACTTGAGGGTGATATCAGGAGGGGATGAGGGGGTGAGGAGAGCCAAAAAAAAAAAAAAAAAAAAAGATTTAGAGAAGATTTGGGTGTTTATTTTTTCATTTTAAGCTGTATTATGCATCTAAATCAAGATGACAAATTCTGTATCCATGAATGTGACACAACAGTAACATTTGGTTGGTGTAGAAAATCCATTTGAATAGATTTATTTGAGCAAAATTAGCCTAAAACGCACATAAAATTGAATTTCTTCAGCACTTCCTCTGTTCTGCGACGTAATTAATGAAAATATTCATCGATCATGTCTGCTGTCATGTGTTCATTTACATATTTTTACATGCGACAATCAAGCGCACAGACGAACGGTTAATAATTCACAGGCTGTTTTCACTTTCAGTCGCTGTTTCAAGGTGCGTGCACGCTGGGTTTATTTTGCTAATAAAATGGAATGGCACAATGAGAGGATGGAATTATCCTGGTTGTATTTAATTGAGTTTGACCAGGTCCCTGCTCAGTGTCGGTCTAATCTCCCCGCGGCACTGTAGTCTCTCTCACGGGGAGACAGGGGAGGCCGATAAACTTTGAAGCCGGCGCTGAGAACCTGCTCGCTGCACCCTCTGCATTATTCATGACGCAGGGACTAGAGCATCTTCAAATGGCCTGTCATTTCCTTTTACCCTCCATCACAATGGCCATATGCTGCGCACACACACATACACACACAGGAGGAGCGAGGAGAAGAGGAGGTAGAGGAGGAGTGTGGAGGGGGGGGGTAATCTCCAGCTAAGCCCGGCCAAGCAGGAACACATACGTACGTATATTCACAGGTAAAACCCACACACGCAGAAATGTACAAGTGGGGAAGCTTGGGAATTCAAAAGCAGTGTGGCAGATTTCAATCTTGTTTTGTGTTCAAAAAACTAACCTCCTCCCACGACTTCCACCCCACGCAGCTACAACTGCTGCTGCTCGAGTAAACATGATGATAGTCCCAAATCCCTGCCAGACTGGTGGAAAAAGTTACAAAAGGACAAAGGGAGGGAAAGTTTTCAGGCATATTTTTAAAGATCTCGCTGAGTTTTTGACTCTTTTTGTCCCTCGTAAAGGTAAGCAGAGCTGTTAATTTCGCAGCTCCAGACAAAGAGCGGAGGCGTAATCACAGTGCGAGTCACACGGTCTCTGGTTCCCGGATTCTTCTTCAAGACTCGTGACACTTTGTCAGCCACCCTTGAGTCCTTTCCCACCGATGTTCCGCACCGTATTTGTGTTTACCAAGTTTGTTTGCGTGACACAAAGCACACAAGGCGACGGACGTCCCTCGGAGGTAATTGGGATTGCCGTCATTTGGCCTCCCCAACGTCTGCCATTCAGCATTAACATATCATTACCTCTTTCTGGGACCGTTCACTCAGAAAATTAGAGGTCTCCATAGACCCGGGGCCCCATCAATAAAGCTCGAGTGGTGACACCTTTCTCTGAGGGAGAAGCGGAGTGGAAAACGGCGTGGGAGGAGAACGCTTTCCAGGTGCTTTTTGATAAGATTAACGTTGGAAACTTCATATTTTTTTGCTGTTGTGTACAGTCTGCTATTGTCTTCTCAGTCAATAACTTACATTTTATTTCCTAACCTTCACCTTGAGAGAGAAAAGCTGACAGATTGCAGAATGTTATAAAAATATATATTTATCTACACTCTTGATCGAAATCTTAAGACCAGTTGGAAAATTGCACTATTGGGTCCTAATTAGGTTTTAAGCAGAGTTTCAAAATGCAAAAAGGAGAAATGGGAGTAACAGAAAAAATAAATTGAGTCTGAAAAAGCCCTAAAAGAGAAATAAAAAGATGTAAAAGTTTGAAAAAGGACTTCCCTCTTCCTCTTGTTGATGTATTTGAAAATTGGTTTTGGCACATTTGATGTTTCCAGGAGACGAGTGGCTTCATTGAGGGCATCCACCGTCTGGAACTGATGCCCATTCTTGTAAACTTCCCTCTCCATCCATCCCATAATGTTCTCAATGTGATTTCTACCAGGGGAACATGCAGGATGGTCCCAAAGAGTGAGATTATTTCTCTGGAAGAAGAATAAGTCCTTCATCAGGTGGCCATTGTGAGCTGCAGCGTTGTCCTGTTGTAAAACCCAGTCATTAGTCCACAGACCGGGGTCCTCAGTCATGAAGGACGCCCCCTTCAACATCTCCATATACCTAGCTGCCGTTTGACGTTGCTGCACAACCTGAAGCTCCATTGTTCCATTGAAGGAAAAGGCAGATCCACTCCACTTTGCTGCCGAGAGTACATCTCAGTGGGATCTCCTTGTCATGACAGAAACGTTGGACGCCATCAGGACCGTCAAGGTTCAATTTTCTCATCAGTGAATAAAACTTTCTTCCACCTTTCAATGTCCCATGTTTGCTGCTCTCTGTCAAAGTCCAAACATGCAATTTAGTGGAAGTAGATGAGGCCTTTGAAGAGGTTTTTGTTCTTAAAGCGCTTCTCTTCAAGTCAACACCCAATGGTTATTGGGCTGCAGTCGGCTCCAGTAACAACCTTAACCCTCTGATGCATGAATCATCAAAGTCAGTGTCAGGATTTTTCCCTTAAGTGTTTTATTTGTCTTAAGGCATGAAAAAAAGTTTTCTTTTTTTTTTGTCAAATATTTGTAACTGAGCATTCAACATAAAACAGTGTGAACTTAATGTAAATGTGACTTATTTTTTGTTTGACTTCTTTTCTTTTCTTTTGGTAATTTCATGAATAATCTTTTTTTAATGCGTTGCAAAACCTTTTAACTCTTTCATCCATTTTAACACTGATTAATTTATAGTTTATAAGCTTTATATATATATATATATATCGGCATATAGCTTTTATATAGCTGTTTATAAAACATTTTTTTCAGGCCCTAAGAAGAATAAAAATATCCTGACACAGGCTAATATGAATTTCCACCACATGAACCACTGAATTTAGAAGTAAATAACTTTCAAATAGGTGTCCACTGTAGTGACCACTATGCACCACAGGGTTGATTTGAGTCGAGGATCGTCCTGTGCCTTGGCAGACAGCCAATCAGATCCTCAGGCTGAGTGTAGGTGAAGTTTTTTGGGTCTAAGGATCTTTGAAGAAATTCAAAGTGGCTGTCTTACTGCTTCAAACCTCAGCAGTGATGACGCGTTGAAGAAGACTTTTCTTATGCAACTCAACAATCTGATCACGTTCTAACTTTTTTGGTCATAACAGTTTGAATACCTGACAGAAAATGACATTGAATCCACATTTTTGCACAGATTTTGGCTTTCAAAAGGCTGTAGTCTGAAACTTTTGATCAGCTGATGAACAGACTATTCACCTTCAATTGTTGTTTTACTAACCAAATTTAAGATTTAAGATAACATATATATATGCTTCTCATGGGGTGATGCAAATCCTCTTGAAACAACTTGATTCCTTAAGTGATTTGTTCAAAGCTCAGTCAGAAAATGTCCTTGTTGAATGCAGGAGATGAACCCTACACTGCCTTGAAAACCTAATGACAAAACATCTGGCGCCTCGTCAACGCGCCGTGCTTGAATTGCAGCCGCTTTCGCATTTAGTCTTAGTAAATACCTTGTTTTGACACCTTTAATGGCGTGAAGCTTAAACAGTTTTTGTTGTTATCGCACACACTGAATGGGAAGCTGCTGCAAAGAGAAGCTGTTCCTCTAACAGATAATTAGAGGTTGGAATGCAAATACAAACACAAACGTGCGACTCGACAAATAAACGGACTAATCGAGGAGAACGAGACTCAAGATGCGCCGCGTGCACCTGCAAGGTCAATGCGGTTTACCTGACGCCCATTTCTTCCCCGGCTGTTCTTTTAATTGCTTGTGTAGGAAATAAAAGTGAAGACGCACTTAAAACAGCCCTCGATGTGGATAACTACATCATGGAGGACCTTAAGGATCCAACAGAAGACGTTTATTATACATTAAGCAAACTCAAGGGCATTTTTCCCCACTAAGTGACTGAGGGATGATATAATTGGAGTCTAAAAACTCTCTCTTGACAGATATTTTCCATTCACTGAACTCTGAACATAAATACTTGTATATTTACTCCATAATTAAGGAAACAAAAAACACCATAAATACTTTGATAAGTTGATAATTAGCTGGATAATTGCTTTCTTTACCTAACCTGGTTTCCATTTGGAAGTTTCGTTCCAGTATTCCTCTCGTCTTCTCCTCTTTGATGAACTGATGGAGTGGAAAAGTCATAATAGGAAACGTTCGGTCTTTTTTCTGGTGTGTGTGATTTTTGAGGGACGGTAGATGCAAATTTTTAGCTTTAAGAAACTATTAATCTCTGATGTTTAAAAACAGAGAATTCAGTTCCTCAAGTGTCCACTAGAGTTTGGCCGCAAAGCCAAAATTTGGCCCAAAAGTCAATATTAATTACAGAATTAAACACCTGAAAAGCCTGGTTTAACCTATGTAAGTTAAATGTAGTTTTGGATTACGCACATTACAGACATATATATGGACTATATTTATTTTTTATAGGAAGTAGATCCATTAAAACAGACCAAACAGATTCTTACATTCAAACACACACACATATATAGATATATATAGATACACACACTGACAAACCAGCATTTACTTAAACATATACAAAGATAAACATACTTATCCATCCACATACATATAAACATGGACTTTCACAAAAACTAGCATCTGTATACTTTTACACAAACATATGTAAACATACTTACTCACAGACACATACTTAAGCTGACACAAATGTATATTAACACTTTTACCTAAACACATATATAACCATACATAGACATACTTACATATTCACTTACATACTTAAACATACTTGCGTATTTTCTCACATAAACACATAAAAATATGAAAATTAACTTACATAAATACTAGAATGTATAAATACTTGCATATATGTTGTATGTTTCTTTTGGTTTGTATAATAAATACATATACATTAAAATTATATATTTATAAATTATAGCATGCATTTTATGGATTTATTTGTTTTGGTAAATTATACATCCTCAGCATTACTTGATCACAGACACTATTTAAAATGCTAACCTGGTTTCAAAAGGGCACATTTCCTGATTGCCACATAAACACAGCACAGAGATCTGTACTTAATGCAGGTTAAGATACACACTGGATAAACTTATATCTTGTTTTTGCGTCAAATCTGAGCTAGATCATAGATTGAAAGCTTCATCAAATTTAAAGGCTAGAAGAAGTGTTTATAATTTGTTGCTGATATCTCAGCTCAGATCCAAAAGCAGAATTCTGAGCTGCTCAGCTCTTCTGCTGTCATAAGAAAAAATATATCTTCCATGTTGCCACATAGCTGGCAGCGAAATAAAGCCATCAGTCCAGGGGACACGTTTGGGCTCCTGATGGGTGTATCAACACATGCACGACAGTGAGTAAATATTTCCCGTGGACGGCCATTAGAAAGTCACTGTTCAGCGGTAAAGGCTGTCTAATCCCCGCTGCTCTGTGTTTCAAATTCAGCAGACAGAAGGAAGCTGATCCAATTCCCTGCTTCCTGCAGGACACAGATCTGCATTTCCTCTGCACTTTGATGAAACAGCAGCCAAGCTGTCCGCCTCCATTAACAGCCCCTCTGATTTTACACCCCGCTCTGACAACTCAACATGTGTGTGTGTGTGTGTGTGTGTGTGCGCGTGTGTGACATCGATGTGTGTCTGCGGGTGCATTCAATAAATATGTTTGAGTGCATATGCTTGTGATGTACATCTGGGGATGTTACTGCAGCTCAGAGCTGAGGTATCATGACCGGGACAGGCTGCGGTTATTTTTAGAAAGTCTGGACAGCCTGAAAAATATTGAAGACTTAAATGATATATGTTCCAGTAAACACATCCGTAAAGCTTTGAGTTGCAGCCTGCGGCGTGTGGTACAAGTCTCCAAATATACAACGTCATTTCTGGTAAAACAGCACAGATTGTCACAAAGGGAACAATACAGGAAGAGTTTTTCATGTTGTAGAAGTAATATTAAGATTGAATGTTCATCTTTCAAAGACTATGATGTTTTCAAAAGGCGTCATCAAAGCAGTTACAACATCAAGAATTGAAGAGCTGTGATTTCCTTTTACCTCCGTCATTTGTCGGCTTTGAAAAAAAATAATCTTGACGTATTTCGCCTCCAGATGGCTTTAGGGTACGGCAGCCCTAAGGGTTTAATATGATTACTTTAAAGATATATACAAGGAAGAACGCAGTCACACATACAGAGATATCAAAGCAAAAAGTGATGTTGTATTAATGTGTGATACTGTGTTCCTAGCTAATTCAAAGTAGGGGGCAGTAGTGGGTCCTAACATTGGTAGGCACCGAGTATAAAAAGGAGAGAAGAGAAAATGAAATAAGAGTCAGTGGCTACGGCTCAAAAAGAAGACACAGAACCAACTAGTCAGTTTTAATCACAAATGGACAAAAGTGAGTTTCATTGACAGCGTGACACACAGGTGATTTGGTAAAGATGGTGAGTTTTCATTGGATAATAAGTTCCTGACTCTGCTAGTGACGAAAATCTAAAGAAATGGACAACATGTAAGTAAAGCCTGGTTTTTACTTGTGTCGACTTCAAACCCTAACTTAAGCTGTGGCTCCTCCAAAATGTAACTACACTTAAATAAAAACGTGGACCACAAGGACTGTGATTGGTCCACTGAGCGGGATCTTGGTTGCCATAGTTACAAAGTAACAGGAATTTCCGTACATTGGCCGAATGTATCATCTCCTCTCTGCTCTTGTAATAGCTTCTGTACGATAAACAGCAGATTTATCGGATGCAATTTAATTTAATTCATTCAAAATCGTTGTATAATAAAACATCAAGCAAAAACATAGTGGTGATCTGACAATCGTAGAAACGACACTGCCCCCGTGTGTTTTGGAGGAGTACTGCAATATTCAGAAGTACTTATGACAGAGAAGTTTGTGGATCCAGCGACTGTTGAATCTATACTAGAGTATAAATCAGGCTAATCCTACTTGTATTGGTGAGTAAAGTTTACAGAGAACCATATTGCTATTCTACGGTGGCCTGCAGGTATCACAGGATTTTCAAATTGGAAATTCTTTGTAAAAGGAGAAAAACAAGCGCACCAACATAATACATAAATGCAAAAGCTACAACTTTGTTCTGCACAACAAAAGCTAGAAGAGGTCAAGTTGTGAAAGTAAAACCAATTTTTCTTTTTAACTTAAGCTTTGATAAATATAGATAAAGTACTTATATTATGGCATGACTCATTCTAAAAGCTAAAAATAAAATAGTGACACGTTACCTGTAAATATCACAGAAATATAAGCACAATGAGGGATATCACAAATTGAGACCCCTACGAAGCTTTATTTATCATATGTAAAGTTAAAAAAGAAGGTGTTGATTTACTTTACAATGAACTCTTGACTTCTGTTGTGGCTGTACTTAGGTAGTTTTGTGGCTTTTGCAATCATGTTGTATCATTTGCCTTTGTTCTTTTTGTTGGTGTGCTTGTTGTTGCCTTTTTAAAAGCATTTTTAATTTGTAAATCGTCTGTCACCTACTGGCCACCATACTCCCCCTTGTCTTGTGTTGCCCTTCGGGAATTTGCCTTTAAGCCTTGATTTTAATTTTCCATAGATATTGTGATAAAATGTTGTACCGATTTTTTTTTCTCTTGGCTGTGAGAATCATGACAAGTAAATATCACAAAACCTTGGTTTCTTATAGTTTGTTTTTCTTCTACATGCAGGGGAGCACTCAGGCTCCTCCAAACCAGCCTCGTCAAACATGGATTTATTAATCCACTCTCATCAAGAAATTATTCTTGAATTACATCCTGATGATGGCGCAGTCCTTGAAAGGGGAAAAAAATTCTTCTCCAGGATCTTGAGAAATTCATTGACTCAATGGTAGATTTTCCTGGAAGGCCAATCCTCACACCAGATTTCTATCAGTCTTTATTTTTACACGGACTTTCCAGAGGGTATGAAATTCTAAACTTAAATTTGAATTTCGTGGAGGAGATCTTTTTAGGAATTGCTCCCATATTCTTTCTTTAAGTTTGTGGAAATCTGCAGTCACAGTGAGACAATCATGTTTACAGCAGTTTGGGTTTATCCTCAGTAGTGTGGCAGCCGGAGGGTGTTTTTAAAGTAAAGAAGGCGTTGTTTCTGTCATGTGCTGTCACCTTTAAATTCACGTGTTATGAGACACAGACAAGGACGGCGTGCTGTAAACCAGCCCCTGTGTGTGTTTTTTTGGGTCACATCCTGTAACACTGTATGAGTACAAACATGGCTGCTGGCTCCAAAAGCTCAGACTCAAGGGTCTTCTAAATGCCAGGCAGGCCCGTCGTCACGCTGGTGCAGAACAATGTAGCTTGAAGGGCAGGAAGGGAAAAAAAATGCATATTTTTGCTCTACCTCTACGATGACGTGTGCGCACAGGATGGTTAAGTACGATAAATTGGCCCAAAATTGGCCAATGAGTTCAGACGCGCTTGTAATGTGGTGTAAATTGCGTGCCCTTTCAGGGCAGGGGAACAAACCTCCTCAATGTCAGCGCTCTCTCCCACATGTTGAGTGCTTAGTTTGCCATGCAGTACAAGATCTCCGTGCCTGTTTAGTATTCACCCACTTGAGTTTCCTAAAGGTTACCAAACCTAATTAGACATTTATGCAGGATCTTCAAAGGTCCCCCCGTTATTAATGATGTGCTACTTCTGAGGACTGCATCGATGGCTTTTTTCTGACTCGCAGAGCACGCTCCTCACAATATGCGCATACACAATGGAGATACGCAGACATCCAAAATGCAGCAGGAGGCTGGTGGCTGGATGTGATTACTAAAATTGCTTGAGCTCCATCTAGTACACACACTCACACACACACACTCTCACACACTGTACACAACACATGATATGTTATGCTGACCATGAAAACAGGGTCAAATACAGCACTGAAGGGCTGATCGACATGAGCCAGATGGAGAAGGGTTACAAAACACAGACATGTTAGGCTCCTTCAAAATAAAAGCGGGGAGTCCTGTGCATTTATGCAAGTTACTTCATTTGCACTTCAAAGAGAAACCAGCCAAGAAACATAATAATGTGATAATTGAGGGTTTTATAAGTGGCTCTCAGTGTGGATAAAAGCAATTATTTTCTAAGTCCTCTAATAAATCGTTCTGAAGAAGGTCAGGTACAAAAATAAAAACAAGTTGACACAGAACAGCCAGTGTGGGCTTTAAGTTGCCTGATGAACAGTCAAAGAATGCAAAGCCTCATGTTGAATATTGATGTGAAGATTATTTAAAGGGGTGGTACAATGCGTGTTTCACATTAACACTTACGCAAAACAACCTTCATTTATCTCAAGATGCTGTCTCTTAAACTGCCCATTTCAGCCCATTGTCTCTTCAAGGATGCCCTCATAACCCAGCATTCCAGAATCCTCCTCCACTGTTGCCATGCAGCAAACTTGTTATTTGCAGCTTTTAAGTGGAACTTAAAGTTGTGAAGTCTTGTGACTGAATCGCTTGGCGCTCAATTGGACACTGAATAGGAACATCAGTGTTCATTCGTTGGCTTCCTTGTTTGCTATGTGAGAAGTTGAAATTCTTTTTTTCAAATTGTTTTGTTTTTTTTTGTTTTTCCTGAAACGTTTTGTGGAGAAACAAGGATAAAGGAAAAGTAAATTAATTATGAAACACCGGCAACAGCTCGTTTTACTCATTTTGGTTTCACCGTTTTGCTCCTTTGAAATCAGAATCGCTCTTAAGGGCTTATATTCTACAACACTGAATGGCTAAAATTCACATTAATATGCTTGTATCTCACCCCAGTCACAGTCAATTATTTGCTATTTGTCTCTAACTCGAGAGGTGCTTTTTCCAGCATCCACAAGAACAGATAGCCTAACACTTTATTCCCACATTTCAAATAATCATTAATGAATGTATGAACAATTATACATCTATAAATTAGATATTCAAAAAAGGAATTTTGTTATTTTAATACTTGTCTTATTAAATGAGTACAAATAAAAACACACATGACCTCTACAGGCCCATTCTCAAAAACGACTTTAGAAACATAAGAACTTATGATTGCAAAGCCTTCATGGGGGAAAAAAAATCAACCTACAGTGTCATGGATGCTTTAACAACCCAATTTGAATGCAAGACCTCTGTGAGATTTACTGAAATGATGACACGATTACACAAAGATCTCCTGACTTGTTCATGGCACATTGGCGTAGGGGCCTCAAACACCAAGTCCCGCCCCCATAGCTCTGCCACCAATTGGAGGTAAGAGAGTTCACAGAGTGGGGGTGCCTTAAAGAGACAGAAGAGGCTTTTTTTTTTTTTTTCCAGCTGTCAAGAATGTCAAGCTACTACAGAGATACTAGGATATACTTTAAAGCTTTATGAGTAAAAAACTGAATACTCTCTCTTTGAATGCTCTTTGTGGATTAAGGTATAGTAGGTGTGGAAAATAGCTTAATATTGGAAATTTATGAGCAATTGCTCAATTTTCTGGTCGGCCTGTTTTGTATATGCACAAGAATCTAATCATTTATCTGATCATTTTTTGACTTGATTTCATCCACTGACAAATCAACTAATTATTTATGATGTATCTAAATGTTTTATGTTTTGTATAATAGAGTGAAGAGAGGAGATCAGGCGTGTGCGTTGCAAATTGACTGATTGGTTTTTCGTTCAACCAAAAGAAGAAAAACAAAACGTGAAACTCAAATATTCCGTTTGCATTCCTCTCATAAAGCTCCTTCAGAAGACTGAAGTTAAGTTTGGTTAAGTGTTTGATTTAAAGTGCTGTCTGCAGAGAAGGATCAGGACCCTGTTCTGTCCTTTCCTTCAGGCCTGAATTCAAAATAAGACAGAAAAAGTTGAAAGTCTGATTAAAACAAGAATCTTCAGTTGGTGTTTGCTTGATAAGATGAATCCGATTGAATGATTATTTTTCAGTTATGCAGCCACGTAAGGGTGAATGCATTTGACAGGACACCCCAAATAAAACTGAGTTTCCATTTATTATTTACATTCGGACTTTAATCAATTATGAATGACAGCTAATTAGTGGTGTGCCGAGGCCATCGCTCTCTGCAGTGTCAGAGTCGACTTGAAGTACTGTAAGTCACGGAGTGTGGACATTGACGAAAAACCTCTCAGCTCTTTACAGATTTGGGTGTCTCTCTGCTGAGGAGACTTCACTAATCATCTGTGAAAGCGCGAAGCAGCAGCAGCAGCAGCATGTGCGCGCACGTGCAAACGTGTGAACTCCTCATGTGCGCGCGTTCGGTAATAATAAGGCAAGTGAAAATGAAGAGGAGCTAAACTGTGTAAGTCATTTCTCATTTCCTTGCTTCGGTGCTTGTCAGAAGAAAAGCCCTGCGTTTTTTGAATGATGGCTCCGACAACAAAAAGTGAACAACAAACCCTGTGGCTGCGAGGAGAGAAATGAAGGGAGGGAAAGTAAGACGGAAAGAAAGAATGGGAGGAAGAGAAAGATACAAGCTAGCACAGTAACGCTGACAAATGCTCTGTTTTGGAAAAAATGACCAAACAAACAAAGCTGAATCCTGATATCAATGCGTTAATAATACCACTGGACATGCCCTGAAAGTGAAACATAATAGAGAAAACAATGTCCCCGTATAATTGGCACTGGTGGAGTTTTGGAAGGACCTTTCAAGGGGCTGATTTAATGTGTGAGCATCAATCCTTTAGTAGCAGCGGGCCTTGACAGCAAGTGAAAGTAATCTCTTCTTTATTAATGGGACTTTTCACTTTGGACCCGGGGCCTTTTGGTATTCCTTAATAGTAGTTCTGTAGCACAGACCTGAGGAAAGAACAATATGAAATCAGATCAAGTGGATGTGTTATGTATGATAAGTGAGGAGTGTTTCTTTGGAGATGCAGCAGCGTCCTTTGAGAAGAAAGAACATGAGAGGGTATTTTGATACGATGAAAAGTCTCTCGGCATACGTGGAGAGGGAGAGCCTTTCCTGTGATGAGGCACGACAAAGGCAGACGCGTTATTTAGCTGATCCAGTTTGAAACGAGCACCTCATTTAATTTGTGTTTTGTGTCAGTTTGACTAATTCAATATATAATTGCACTCCAGAATGTGTTCAAGGGCTTCGTGTTCTGCTGCTGTGTCCTTGAAAAGTAATAAAATAGTGTTCTGATTTCATTCTTTGTCATTTCCTGTGATCTACATCACGATATCAACAAAGTGATGTCAACCAACATTGATCCATGGAATCAGAAAACGAGTCAAAAGCGTCTTTTTTGACCTATGACCAGGGGTGGACTGGCCATCTGGCATACCGGGCATTGCCCGGTGGGCCGACAGTCTCATTTGGGCCGACTGACACTTTTTCAATGTTGTGTGAACGGCCCGTTAAAGCAGCAGGTCAGCAGACGAATGACACTGAACCGGGCCAATCACATTGTCAGACACTAATGACTTTACTTTAAGTCCTATCTGTATGGAGCATTCAGGGGAACAGATAAAAAAAATAAAAAATCCAAAAAAAAAAAACGGCCGCTGATCCGCTGATCTGCAGCCCTTTGGTTGTTTTCGTGCCCAAGAAGAAAAAAAACAATGCTTTCCACACAAACGCTGCCAAATGTGCTGAATTTACAGACGCGTTTGTCATGGCAGGGCCTTAAAGAGTTTAAGATCTTTTACTGAAACATTTACGCATTTACATGACTGACCCTACTTGTTTCATTTGCAGATCATTAACATGCAGCTCCTCAAAAACAATGATCATTCTTTGTTTTAGATCATGAATAAATATACATCAGTCCTTTCTGAACGCTCCTGCTCGTCTGAAGAATATCTCCTTTCTGGTTTTATGGGTGGACCATAACTTCTGAAAATTGGCAGCGGAGAGTGAGTGAGAGGGAGGTCGCTGATGGGCGATCGACATTAACTTTAATTGGAGAGAGAGCGGCGCACTGCACGTAAGCGCTTGAGAAGTTGTTTGACTTTTACCTCGGGGAAAGTAGAGTCCCATCTTTTACTGTAACACCGCCTATTCCACGAGCTGAAGTTGCTGAACCCTCCATTTAGCATAAATCCATCCCTTGATGAGCAGAGCAACATAACGCAGGCTGCTAGCACACTTAAGCAGGGGCGTGTCCAGACTTTTAGACTGGGGTGCCCCGACCAGAGCACTGATATATACAGCAGTGGGGCCATGAATTATGTAAGCCCACACTCCAACAAATATTGTTTATTTTTGCTTATTTGTGTGTTATAAAAAAACACAGGATTAGAGGATACAGCTTAAAGAAAAATAATAGTTGTTATTTCATTTTGCCAGTTTCGCCAAATAGTCGCCAAAAATTTCTCTTTATCTTTTCTTCCTCCCTAGAACACATCAGCAAACCTAAAAAGATGGATTAGATGGATTGGATTAGAAGAAATTTCTGACAGAGTGGTGTTNTTTTTTTTTTTTGGGGGGGGTGATCGAACATGGTGGGCCAGTCTGGTCCAAAATGCCAGGGCCGATTTTTTGTCCCAGTCCAGACCTGCCTATGACCTGCTCTTTTCTTCACACTTTTTCCAAGATATCTTCAGCAAGGATCATTTTCACTGCTGAAAAGACTCTCTTTACACATTGATGATGGGTTGACCTTCTTTTAGCTAAATGGACTGGTAAAGAAACTCGGCACACTATCAACCAAGTTATGCAGTCGCTAAATGCACTTTGGAAACCTCTGAACTTAACCCTTGAAAATGTGGCTTTATGACTGGGAGCCGTTAGAATGAATACTCTACTATAAGTAATGTGAGAGGACTTTCTCTGAGTAAAGGGTCGGCCTGAGCTCCTTTCAGCCCTGTGTAGCTCAATATTTTAGTTTTCTGATTTATTACTACATATTAAACACTAAATAACACAACCAGCTTTACCTGATGTGGACATAAGTTAACCCCTTCGTGAACCAAAAAGAAAGAACCAAAAGGAGAATTAAAATATAGAGCTGACAATCAACACACTCAAAAACTAAAACTTTAAATAAATTTGATGTCAACTGATTCCATACAAATGTATTAAGTTTTATTTCTTTTAACTTATCTGATGAATTTGTATAGAACCTGATGATATAATACTTACAGTACAGGCCAAAAGTTTGGAGACACTTTCTCATTCAATATATTTTATTTATTTTTATGACTATGTACATTGTAGATTCTCACCAAAGGCATCAAAACTATGAATGAACACATGAAGTTATGTACTTAAGAAAAAAAGGTGAAATAACTGAAAGCATGTTTTATATTCTAGTTTCATCATAATAACAACTCTTTATTCTGATTACTGCTTTGTGTACTTTTGGCATTTTTCAAGAGGTCGTCACCTGAAATGGTTTTCACTTCACAGCTTTGCCTAATCAGGGTTAATTAGTGGAATTTCTTGCTTTATCAATGGGGTTAGGACCATCATTTGTGTTGTGCAGAAGTCAGGTTAATACACAGCCAACAGCCCTATTAGACAACTGTTAAAACTCATATTTTGGCAAGAACCAATCAGCTAACTAAAGAAAAACAAGTGGCCATTATACTTTAAGAAATGAAGTCAGAGTGTGCGACATCATGTCCCCACTTTTTGTCTCTCTCAGACAACTGAAAAGTGCTTATTTTACAATTGTGATCTTTCTACAGTCAATAACATAAAACTAAATAATACATTATGTTTTCTTACGTGTGATTTTTTTTACTTGTACATGTCTTGAGATATCCAGATCCAGTGACCAATTTAAGACTTATTGACTTATGCACATTATAAAATGTTGCTGACAAAGAAAACCTGTAAAAGCCTGCTTTAGGAATCGATTAGAGAATTGGATCGATAAGCAGGATCGATAGGGGTGTCGATAAAATCTTATCAATACCCATCCCTAATACTTTACCAATTATATAAACTATTTTACCCTCAAATTGAGTTCTTCCAATTTGAACCAGTGAGGGAAAAAAACTCCACCAATATCAGGTAATATCAGCAAATGAGTTTGAGATATATGAAAGCTCTGAGAGAGTTTTAAACAGAATCAAACCCAGCATTGGCAGCTCCAGCAGCTTTGATGAATTCAGTCTCATCTATATGGAAATGTTACAACAGCTCATTTATTTGAATGAGTTACAGAAGTACGGGGTTACGTGGTTTCATAGCTGCTTGAAAACTGGACACTCCAGCAAATGAGGAGCAAACAGGAAATTAGAAAAAGCATCTTAAGCACCACAAACACTTTGTTGGTGATAATGGTTGCTGTGATGGGGATTGAAGACTCTGTAAGTACAAAGGCGACCTCTCNGCTACTTCTGAGGACTGCATCGATGGCTTTTTTCTGACTCGCAGAGCACGCTCCTCACAATATGCGCATACACAATGGAGATACGCAGACATCCAAAATGCAGCAGGAGGCTGGTGGCTGGATGTGATTACTAAAATTGCTTGAGCTCCATCTAGTACACACACTCACACACACACACTCTCACACACTGTACACAACACATGATATGTTATGCTGACCATGAAAACAGGGTCAAATACAGCACTGAAGGGCTGATCGACATGAGCCAGATGGAGAAGGGTTACAAAACACAGGCATGTCCCCTTCAAAATAAAAGCGGGGAGTCCTGTGCATTTATGCAAGTTACTTCATTTGCACTTCAAAGAGAAACCAGCCAAGAAACATAATAATGTGATAATTGAGGGTTTTATAAGTGGCTCTCAGTGTGGATAAAAGCAATTATTTTCTAAGTCCTCTAATAAATCGTTCTGAAGAAGGTCAGGTACAAAAATAAAAACAAGTTGACACAGAACAGCCAGTGTGGGCTTTAAGTTGCCTGATGAACAGTCAAAGAATGCAAAGCCTCATGTTGAATATTGATGTGAAGATTATTCAGAGGGGTGGTACAATGCGTGTTTCACATTTACACTTTCGTAAAACAACTTTCATTAATCTCAAGATGCTGTCTCTTAAACTGCCCATTTCAGCCCATTGTCTCTTCAAAGATGCCCTCATAACCCAGCATTCCAGAATCCTCCTCCACTGTTGCCATGCAACAAACTTGTTATTTGCAGCTTTTAAGTGGAACTTAAAGTTGTGAAGTCTTGTGACTGAATCGCTTGGCGCTCAATTGGACACTGAATAGGAACATCAGTGTTCATTCGTTGGCTTCCTTGTTTGCTATGTGAGAAGTTGAAATTCTTTTTTTCAAATTGTTTTGTTTTGTTTTGTTTTTCCTGAAACGTTTTGTGGAGAAACAAGGATAAAGGA
Organism: Thalassoma bifasciatum; assembly: GCA_008086565.1. Classification (NCBI taxonomy): domain Eukaryota; kingdom Metazoa; phylum Chordata; class Actinopteri; order Labriformes; family Labridae; genus Thalassoma; species Thalassoma bifasciatum. Next base: position 195,012 of record RPOG01000734.1, on the reverse strand, counting down.
AAAGTAAGTTAATAATGAAACACCGGCAACAGCTCGTTTTACTCATTTTGGTTTCACCATTTTGCTCCTTTGAAATCAGAATCGCTCTTAAGGGCTTATGTTCTACAACACTGAATGGCTAAAATTCACATTAATATGCTTGTATCTCACCCCAGTCACAGTCAATTATTTGCTATTTGTCTCTAACTCGAGAGGTGCTTTTTCCAGCACCCACAAGAACAGGTAGCCTAACACTTTATTCCCACATTTCAAATAATCATTAATGAATGTATGAACAATTATACATCTATGAATTAGATATTCATAAAAAGGAATTTTGTTATTTTAATACTTGTCTTATTAAATGAGTACAAATAAAAACACACATGACCTCTATGACCTCTACAGGCCCATTCTCAAAAACGACTTTAGAAACACAAGAACTTATGATTGCAAAGCCTTCATGGGGAAAAAAAAATCAACTTACAGTCTCATGGATGCTTTAACAACCCAATTTGAATGCAAGACCTCTGTGAGATTTACTGAAATGATGACACGATTACACAAAGATCTCCTGAGTTGTTCATGGCACATTGGCGTAGGGGCCTCAAACACCAAGTCCCGCCCCCATAGCTCTGCCACCAATTGGAGGGAAGAGAGTTCACAGAGTGGGGGTGCCTTAAAGAGACAGAAGAGGCTTTTTTTTTTTTTCCAGCTGTCAAGAATGTCAAGCTACTACAGAGATACTAGGATATACTTTAAAGCTTTATGAGCAAAAAACTGAATACTCTCTCTTTGAATGGATTAAGGTATAGTAGGAGTGGAAAATAGCTTAATATTGGAAATTTATGAGCAATTGCTCAATTTTCTGGTCGGCCTGTTTTGTATATGCACAAGAATCTAATCATTTATCTGATCATTTTTTGACTTGATTTCATCCACTGACAAATCAACTAATTATTTCTGATGTATCTAAATGTTTTATGTTTTGTATAATAGAGTGAAGAGAGGAGATCAGGCGTGTGCGTTGCAAATTGACTGATTGGTTTTTCGTTCAACCAAAAGAAGAAAAACAAAACGTGAAACTCAAATATTCTGTGTTTGCATTCCTCTCATAAAGCTCCTTCAAAACACTGAAGTTAAGTTTGGTTAAGTGTTTGATTTAAAGTGCTGTCTGCAGAGAAGGATCAGGACCCTGTTCTGTCCTTTCCTTCAGGCCTGAATTCAAAATAAGACAGAAAAAGTTGAAAGTCTGATTAAAACAAGAATCTTCAATTGGTGTTTGCTTGATAAGATGAATCCGATTGAAAGATTATTTTTCAGTTATGCAGCCACGTAAGGGTGAATGCATTTAACAGGACACCCCAAATAATACTGAGTTTCCATTTATTATTTACATTCGGACTTTAATCAATTATGAATGACAGCTAATTAGTGGTGTGCCGAGGCCATCGCTCTCTGCAGTGTCAGAGTCGACTTGAAGTACTGTAAGTCACGGAGTGTGGACATTGACGAAAAACCTCTCAGCTCTTTACAGATTTGGGTGTCTCTCTGCTGAGGAGACTTCACTAATCATCTGTGAAAGCGCGAAGCAGCAGCAGCAGCAGCATGTGCGCGCGCGTGCAAACGTGTGAACTCCTCATGTGCGCGCGTTCGGTAATAATAAGGCAAGTGAAAATGAAGAGGAGCTAAACTGTGTAAGTCATTTCTCATTTCCTTGCTTCGGTGCTTGTCAGAAGAAAAGCCCTGCGTTTTTTGAATGATGGCTCCGACAACAAAAAGTGAACAACAAACCCTGTGGCTGCGAGGAGAGAAATGAAGGGAGGGAAAGTAAGACGGAAAGAAAGAATGGGAGGAAGAGAAAGATACAAGCTAGCACAGTAACGCTGACAAATGCTCTGTTTTGGAAAAAATGACCAAACAAACAAAGCTGAATCCTGATATCAATGCGTTAATAATACCACTGGACATGCCCTGAAAGTGAAACATAATAGAGAAAACAATGTCCCGTATAGTTGGCACTGGTGGAGTTTTGGAAGGACCTTTCAAGGGGCTGATTTAATGTGTGAGCATCAATCCTTTAGTAGCAGCGGGCCTTGACAGCAAGTGAAAGTAATCTCTTCTTTATTAATGGGACTTTTCACTTTGGACCCGGGGCCTTTTGGTATTCCTTAATAGTAGTTCTGTAGCACAGACCTAAGGAAAGAACAATATGAAATCAGATCAAGTGGATGTGTTATGTATGATAAGTGAGGAGTGTTTCTTTTGAGATGCAGCAGCGTCCTTTGAGAAGAAAGAACATGAGAGGGTATTTTGATACGATGAAAAGTCTCTCGGCATACGTGGAGAGGGAGAGCCTTTCCTGTGATGAGGCACGACAAAGGCAGACGCGTTATTTAGCTGATCCAGTTTGAAACGAGCACCTCATTTAATTTGTGTTTTGTGTCAGTTTGACTAATTCAATAATTGCACTCCAGAATGTGTTCAAGGGCTTCGTGTTCTGCTGCTGTTACCTTGAAAAGTAATAAAATAGTGTTCTGATTACATTCTTTGTCATTTCCTGTGATCTACATCATGATATCAACAAAGTGATGTCAACCAACATTGATCCATGGAATCAGAAAACGAGTCAAAAGCGTCTTTTTTGACCTATGACCTGCTCTTTTCTTCACACTTTTTCCAAAATATCTTCAGCAAGGATCATTTTCACTGCTGAAAAGACTCTCTCTTTACACGTTGATGATGGGTTGACCTTCTTTTAGCTAAATGGACTGGTAAAGAAACTCGGCACACTATCAACCAAGTTATGCAGCCGCTAAATGCACTTTGGAAACCTCTGAACTTAACCCTTGAAAATGTGGCTTTATGACTGGGAGCCGTTAGAATGAATACTCTACTATAAGTAATGTGAGAGGACTTTCTCTGAGTAAAGGGTCGGCCTGAGCTCCTTTCAGCCCTGTGTAACTCAATATTTTAGTTTTCTGATTTATGACTACATATTAAACACTAAATAACACAACCAGCTTTACCTGATGTGGACATAAGTTAACCCCTTCCTGAACCAAAAAGAAAGAACCAAAAGGAGAATTAAAATATAGAGCTGACAATCAACACAAATGTATTAAGTTATATTTCTTTTAACTTATCTGATGAATTTGTATAGAACCTGATGACATAATACTTACAGTACAGGCCAAAAGTTTGGAGACACTTTCTCATTCAATGTATTTTCTTTATTTTTATGACTATGTACATTGTAGATTCTCACCAAAGGCATCAAAACTATGAATGAACACATGAAGTTATGTACTTAAGAAAAAAAGGTGAAATAACTGAAAACATGTTTTATATTCTAGTTTCTTCATAATAACCACTCTTACTCTGATTACTGCTTTGTGTACTTTTGGCATTTTTCAAGAGGTCGTCACCTGAAATGGTTTTCACTTCACAGCTTTGCCTTATCAGGGTTAATTAGTAGAATTTCTTGCTTTATCAATGGGATTAGGACCATCATTTGTGTTGTGCAGAAATCAGGTTAATACACAGCCAACAGCCCTATTAGACAACTGTTAAAACTCATATTTTGGCAAGAACCAGTCAGCTAACTAAAGAAAAACAAGTGGCCATTATACTTTAAGAAATGAAGTCAGAGTGTGCGACATCATGTCCCCACTTTTTGTCTCTCTCAGAAAACTGAAAAGTGCTTATTTTACAATTCTGATCTTTCTACAGTCAATAACATAAAACTGAATAATACATTATGTTTTCTTACGTGTGATTTTTTTTTACTTGTACATGTCTTGAGATATTCAGATCCAGTGACCAATTTAAGACTCATTGACTTATGCACATTATAAAATGTTGCTGACAAAGAAAACCTGTAAAAGCCTGCTTTAGGAATCGATTAGAGAATTGGATCGATAAGCAGGATCGATAGGGGTGTCGATAAAATCTTATCAATACCCATCCCTAATACTTTACCAATTATATAAACTATTTTACCCTCAAATTGAGTTCTTCCAATTTGAACCAGTGAGGGAAAAAAACTCCACCAATATCAGGTAATATCAGCAAATGAGTTTGAGATATCACTTTCGAGACTCTCTCAAAATTTGTCTTAGTTTGGGTCGTAACCGTCGAGGTCGTCGAAACTACTTAAGTCAGAGTAGATATACCTTTACAATGTTGTCGAGTAAATAAACTTACTCAATGTCTTCATGCCCCAATGCACCAAAGTATCGACGAACTTTTGACCTGTGAGGTCGTTTACTCCTCGTTTGTCCTTTAATGAAAAAGCATCTTAAGCACCACAAACACTTTGTTGGTGATAATGGTTGCTGTGATGGGGATTGAAGACTCTGTAAGTACAAAGGCGACCTCTCCCCGTTCTGAACGCCACTTTAGCAACTCTTGTGTTGCTCAGGAGCTGGGTTGAACTGGATTGGATTTGTCAAAGAAACTGGCCGGGACTGTTTGTTTTTTTCTATTAGAGGCGATGAACCTGAGAGCTACAAGTGTTTGCTTCTGATATCATATTGCACATCTTCATATCTCATGATCTTTGCTCTACAATCGGTATTTGGGATCGCGATTACCAGGTGCATGACCCAGTCTACATGTTTACAGTCTACACACTCCTGGAAACAGTCTCCTCGCCTCAGTAAACCCTGTGACACATCACCCTTTAAACAGCCGAGCAGTTAGCCTCTGATGAGCAACAAAACAAGTTTCAAAGTTTTTGCATCATTACTTATTAATTTCATTTCAAAGTCTGACAATCCCCAAGTCTCATGGCGATGAAGGAAAGCTCATTAAAGGACCAGAATTGAGAAAGCTCACATGAAATAACTTTCAGGAAATGTATTCTGTAAATCCTGAAATATTAAAGTTTGCATAATCTTTTAACACATTTGCTGTCAGATTTGACTCCGGCACACATGGGGCTCACACTTGGAAGTAATTGCTGCCGATGTCAGTTCGGCTGGATGAAACAGTGCAGCGTGTGAAGTTTCATATTGATTATTGTGATGTTTGGGGGTGGACTTTTTCATATTTTGTTATAGAGTTTCTGTCCTGTTTCTGCTGGCCTGCATTTTGACAGAAGTGAGATCATGACTGGATCATGGGAAAATGTAAAAGTAGTAGACATACAAAAATGAAAGGCTACAGTCACAGTATGGTGTTGAGTATGTCTCTGCAATTTCCTATGTCTTAAACTTATAAAATAAAAATAGCGATTGTTCTATCAATCATTTCATGTGAGAAGCTGAACCACTCATCCTTGTCTCATCAGTAGTGTTGCCATTCTCATTGCCACATTGTTGTTTTATGTTAGGTTGCACAGATTGTCAGCAGCTGCCAGAAAAAAGATGAAAGTTGTGACCTTTCCACAGCATCCTGTTCTATTTTGGAGCTCTCCCGGTAGCAGAATTGGGTTTCCTAATAACAAAACACTCAAACACACAGTGCAAGACACCAAAGCACAAAAAGTTGCCTTCAGTTTGTGAGTTTCCCCAAAAAAAGGCACCAGACAATTTTTGGTTTTAGATGTTCTGGAACAATGGTACCAAGTTGGTGAGAGAACCAATCCACCAAAACTGTCTTCGTAATAGAGGGTGTCATAGGACTTGGGATAAGCTTAGTAATAATCTTTAATAGTTTTGTCCAACTCAAAGTCAAAACGCTTAACAGTTTCCAAAACGATTGTCACAACGATGAAGGCGTCTCAGAAAATGTGTGCGTCTATATGAATGCACTTGATACGCATGAAGACGCTGTAAGACACTTGCCAGACCTCTAGGGGCGCTGTAACAATATGAGGGAAACAAGCAGAAACAGAAGAAAAAACAGTGGGCATGAACACTTTGGCAAAAGTTGTGCCGTACTGTGTCCTCTGTGATTGTTTGTTCAACTCTGTGGTGGTTGAGAAGAAGGAGATTTTGCTGCAAAAGGGATAGCAGGGTCATCAGCTTCATCAACACATACGCTACATAGTACGCCGCCATTGTTGTTGTTGTTGTTGCCAAAGTGCCGCTTGTGGCGCATGCGTATTAATAACGATGTGAAAATATGACGTCAGCGTATCTGAAAAGTTGCGGAGAGACAGTATACACGGAGCCGCGTATACGGCGTTTCTAAATCTTCCCACTTTGGAACATGGTTTCAGAAATGATCGTTTACAGACCCACAAAACGCCGTCTTCGTATGGATGATACGCAGATTCGGCACAAAACTTATGTGTTTTGACCTCGTTTTGTCTTCGTGTGGATGGGGCCTTAGAGCCTTTCTGACAAGAAACGATGACTGGTGAAATATCCCTGTCAAGTTACAAATCTGCTGTGTCATTCAGTGGCTTGATGTGGATTGGTCTGTGATGAGTGTGTCGAGCAAAACGGTCATCCAATCACCAGCTGCTGTTTTTTTTTTCTTAAAGTCCTGCCTTGGAAAACATTTTCGAACAGCTCTTTCCCATATGGACTGGAAAATATTTCCGTGGTGGATGTATGAAAGTGTATCAGGTTAGCAGTTTCTGGGAGACTGGCACCAACAAAAATGCAAAGTTGCCTTGAGTTGCTGCCATGTGAACTGCCAATTAGATTCTTACGTCATGAAGCTGATGAAAAGGTGCACCTTATGAAGTAGCCAGTGAGTGTATATATTCACAAAATCCCTGAGATTTCAAACTTCTGTTGGACAAACATGTGAGACAAAAACACGCCCAGCTCCAATTCTTCCCTCTTTAATTACGTTCACATTTCCAAATTGCACATGAAAGATTTGATCTCTCTTCAGCCAAACCTTAAGGCATACATGTTCCTAATGATTTTTTCTTTAATGGGTTTCAAAAATCCTTTCAGGCATCTTTTCAATCAGCTCTCTGTCTGCCAAATGAGAGCACCCTCCTCTCAAAGACTCTCCAGCGAGCATTGTGGCGCTTTGTGATGAGTTTGGCACCGGGGTTTGAAAAGAGGAGCTGAATCTATAACCTGTGTGCGGGCGAGTGGCGGACACAGACAGTTGACAGAGTGGAATCCTTCACACTGCTGTAATGGGTATAATTACACAAAGAAAAGGGCTGTTAGGTTAAATTACCCGTGATATTCACCATGGGTAATGACAGAAATTCAGAAGGTTAAATGACACCAGGAGCTGAATGACTTTTGACATTACGGCACTTTTGAGAAAGGGAATTAGAACAGAGGCTTTATGGGCAAATCCAATCGGGTACATGTTGGACTGTGGAGATTGCTTTGAGAGAACTTTAAAAAGGCCTTTTTTGTGAACACCTGTGTCTTTAGAAGCCATTGTGAGATGATTTAGTCTAAAAATCGCTGGCTGGAGAGATTGTTTCCAACAGTGGAAGCTATTTGAAGCCCCTTTGAGTCGCAGCGATGTCTGGAAATTGTCCTGCTGAGTGGCACGCCTCCTCATACGAGTAACCACGGCAGCAAAGGAAAAGCTGAATAGACTCCAGCAATTAGTAGTTCCCCGCATATTGTGTCTTACTTTGAGGCTTTGAGCGACTTCTCAGATAGGTTTGTGGATTGTTTCTTCAGTTTTCTCAGCTGCGTTCAAATGCTGACCTTCACAGACGGCAAACATCCCACTTAGAGTACCAGGAGGTGAAAAGGGGCGGGACCTGTTCCCCCGTGCAATTACCTCGAGTCACCCCTCGAGGAGCCGCCCACACGACTAACAGCGAGTGCGTTTTGTTTGCCAATAATACTGTAAATGGCCAAGAAGAGGGAAGAGAGCCAGGGACGGTATATTATGCTTTTCTCTCTGCAGCACTCAAGCTGTTGAGTTTCACTTCCTTTGTAAATTTCACATCAAGCCGCGCCAACTTCTCTCCCTTCGTCTAACAACACTCTGCTGGAGGTTCGCAGTCAGTCACCTGTGTGTGTTTCTGCTGCTGATTGGCTAACGTGTGATGTGTGATGTGGGATGTGCTCTCTGGTGATTACAGCAGAAACCTCCATCGTGCAGTGAATATTTAAAAGGAACTCTAAAGATTATTAATCTCTGTTTGAATAACACGGCAGCCGCTCACAAGTAAGTAAACATTAATTTATATGATTTCATGGTATAAAATACAATACACGGGAAACAGAAATATGAGAAACAATATAACAGTTATGAATGTTAACACTGTAATAATACTATAAAAAAAGTGTCAGAAATATACATTTTACAGGTCATTAATACTTTGATTTGATGTGTGTGGAATGTGATTAAATCTCCTCGCTTATGATTTCAGACCTCTCTGTAATTTTATACTTAAACTAATAAGCTCTTCACCTTCTTATGAAATATGAAAACTGATTTCATATCACTGCGGTAAATTGTTGTTGCTTAATAATAATAAAAGCCTCTCTTTTGACTTAATTTTTTTATTTCTAACTTTTTCTTAATCTTTCAGAATTCTGACTGTGAAATGCTGTTTCTTAAAAATTTTGACTGATCTAAAAATTCTGACATTTTCTTGGAATTCTGAGAAGCATAAAACATAAACCAATTTTTCCCCTGAAATTCTAACATAGCATTCTGTAATTAAATTCCTGATTCCATTTTTAATATCAGAATTCTTTAAAAATATTTAAAGTCACATAAAAAGCTTAAAGTTCTGTCTTCAATCTAAGAATCCTTTATCAACCAGAAGTTTGATTTAAGAATGATTTTTATTTCATTAAAATCTGTGATAGTGAGTCAGAATTTTGACTTTGAGTCTTAGAAACCATTTTTTTTGCAATGAATTCTGAGAATTATCAAACATTTTGCATTTTCAAACCTGAATTTTGAGATTTAAAAAATGTGGCTTTAATAGAGATTTAAGTCGATTTCTGCATTCAATTTGGTTTAATTCTGAGAATATAGAACTAAAAAGAAGAAGAAAAAAAGATTATAACGCAGAGGGAAAAAAAGAACTCTGGTGTTTAAGTCAAAATTAAGTGTCCTCACTGAAAACTCCAGCTTGCCATTTACGTGGCAATGGCAAAACGGGGAGAAAAAAAAATCCACTTGTGGGCCATTACCAGCCGAAACACAACAATACCTTTGTGTTTTATCTTAAAACTGATTTTGTGTAAATGGGGCTGAAAATTTGGGGAATTCCAGTAACAAAGAACAAATTATGACTTAAATGTCAGAATTCTCAGAAGTGATGATTTAAGGAAAAGGAGCTCAGAGAAAAAGTCAAAATCCTGGATATTCCCAGAATGCTATAAAAAAGTCTGAAATTGTCAGAGAACTTTCGATAAAATTCAGTCTTTTCTTAGAGATCCATTAAGTCTGTCCTAATTCTCAAAATTTGATTAAAAAAAGGTCAGAATTTTGACAACCTAACTCTTAAAAACAGTATTTTCAGTCTCCTAATCCTCTCCTGTGTGTCATCTTCTGATTTCTGAATAGTTGCTCTAAATCCTGATGATGCATGTTGCCTTGAAGGAAATGTTGACTCAACCTGACTTCTGGCCATTCTTGAGAAAGGTCGACTGATGGAGCGGAGGCATGGAGAAAAAGTCAAAAACTGTCTTTTATCTGAAACATAAATTCTTATATTCGAATATATATCAAATGCAGTGGAGTGAAATACTGTAATTCATGTTTTTGTTTTTTTAAATGATCTGTATGCCTGTTTGCTGAGTAATGTTAGAATACTGATAGTATTTTTTCATCTGCACAATAAATATAAAGCTACAGCCACCAGCCTGTTAGCTTAGCTTAGCATTGAGACTGGAAAAAGAGGAAAACAGCTGGATGGAGGATTGGCCCTTCAAGTGGAAAACCTTTTTAAAAGACGGTGTCCTCCTTCCCTGCCCCGCACCAAGGGGTGAGTCTCACTAAGGGAGGTCTGGGATTATAAACCTGTGGCTCTGGTAAAAGCTCCAGAGAATCCAGGGAGCTCAAAGACCCCGTGGGAGACCCCGACCCCTCATAAGCGAAGGTCCTCAGACAGTCAAACGGAGGAACATAAGGATCCTCGTCGGCTTCTGCCAGCCTGTCGAGGATGAACTGCCTGAAGACGTCGTCCTCCGGCCCGATGAGATGCGACTCTCTGAGGGACATTCGAATACTCGCTCTGACGTCCTCTCTCCTCAGACGCCTATCTTTCCTCCTGGGGTGTCGGCGCAGCGGGACGACCGGCTGGCAGAAGCTTAAGTCTCCTCCTCCCCCTCCTTTTTCTCCGTAATACAGCACCTTCTGCGACACCGTCTCGGGCAGCTCCAGCTCCTTCACCTCCACCTCCAGGCCCTCCTGCTGCTTACGCCTGTGTCTCCTCAGCACCAGCATTAGAACTGACAGCACTGCAGACACAACACAGCAGGGGATCATTACAGTTAAACACCAGGGCGTGAGCTTTGTGGGGAGAAAGAAAGAAAGACGCTGTGAAGAATAACAGCTGAAAAAAAATGGAACTTGTGGATGTAAAACAGAAAATGCACGTTAATTAGGCTGTGAGTTATTTTTTTAATTTCAGCTCACAGACATAAAGTTCTCCCTCTGAATGCTGAAAGGGAGCTCCTGATTGTTTTCACAGGCTTTTGTGCTCATCCGCCACAATGTTAGCATAGCAGGTATCGCCATTAATCTTTCATGTGATGGGCACAGGGAGGACACAAAGCAGCCGAGGTCATAATAAAGCTCTTCACTATGCAAACCCATCAGCGTCCCAGGGTGGCATTGCTACTGATGTATTGCAACCAATACGCTCATTACCCGACATCATTGCTCTGCAAGCTTTCAGCATTTTCAAAGTGTGTGTTAAAGGCACACTGGTGAGTTTTTAAAGGGGAAATCAAACCAAAGTGCGGATTTGTTAATGAAAAATCCTGCTGTTTAGCACACGTTGTCATACTTGCCAAAAAGATGTGAGGGAGGAACTGCTTTAGCTCAACAGATCCGCTGAAAAAAAGAGTAAGTTTTTCACAACATGTCAGAGAGATTGGCATTGTTTCACAGCCTCTCTAGCTACCAATTTGTACCAGAAATAAACCTACTTTTGGAAAATCAGAGAGAGCTTCACCCACGGCGTAAGTGTGGAGGTAAGTTCTTCTCGCCGTGTTTTTATTCAAACTGATTAGTGTTTTCCATCTCCGTAAATTCTCAGCTTGCATCACAAGGGAAGCTACTTCTGAAGCCATAGAGCAAAAACAATCAGCTCTCTAGTACTCTTCACGCTGCCTGTGTAAACAAAACACGCTAAATCTGCAACATGCCTCTGAGAGGGAGTAATCGTGTTTAACCAGACGCCTGCCTTGTCAATCTTTCTGAGAACTCTCAGAGAAAAAACTCAGCAGAGAAAGATCTTTGGTCTGTTATTGACATATGAAAGACGTGAAGACGTATTTCTTCAGAAAGAAAACCTCTGGATGATTTTCTGTTGATTTCTGTCTGAGTGTGGTTTTAAATCAAGTGTATAAAAAGCCCTCAGTGAGTTTGCCTTTCAGTCTGAGGTTAATTCTGATCCTGTGGAGTTTTGAAGAGTCTGTCTTTGTAAAAATACAAAAACAAGGATCTTCACATTCAAAAACCACAAACACTTTAAAACCATTTCTGCCCATTTTTTCTACAAGTTTAACAAAGAGTCCTTCCATTTTCATCAACAGAGCTCAGAAACTGTATGTGTCCAAGATAAATTCTTGGTAAACAAGTTAAAGTTAACCTGAATACATCAATACATGATGATTTGTATGTTGTGTTTATGGAAGTGCAACAACAGTAAATGCTGTTGCTGAGATGCTAACACTTAAAAAATGGAAGATGAGGGCCCATGAAAAAATGTTTCTGAATGTAAGGCTGGTAAAAAACAAACAACAACAAAAATGACAAAATAATAATCCGAATCCTGAAATTAGAGTCCAAGTTGTGAATTTACTCCCAAAATTAAGAGAAAACAAAAGAATTCTATACATCAACGTCTAAGTTGAGTCAAAAAGTTTGGTAAAAATAAAAATCTAGAATCAAAAATCTAGAATTCTGAGAAGGATGTCAGGCTTGTTTAAAAAAAAACTTTCATCTCCAAATTTTTGAGATGAAACGCAGATTTTTTAATTCTGAGACAACAGAAAATTTTTATTAGAACTCTGACTTTTCGCTGAGATTTCTGTTGAATCAGAATTTTAATAAAACGTCAAATTCTGACTTCTCACACAGAACGTCAAGAATTATCTTAGAAATTCAAAATGTTTTTAAATTGTAGCTTATATCTTAGTTCCAAAAAATTTTTTTAAAGTCAAAATTCCGAGAGTTCTTAGGTAAAAGTCAATTTTATAATCAGGACTCAGAAAGAAATTTGGATTCAAATCACAGAAGTCCAACTTTTCCTCATATTTTCAAGAATGAAGTCAAAAATCTATAGAAAAAAAATGTAGCTTCTTTGTGTTAAGTTTGAATAAGCTCATAAAAATTCTGACTTCAGTCTTAAAGGTCTGAGAAAAAAATCAGAACTCTAAATCAGAAAGTAAAATTATGAGATTGAATTCAATAAAGTTTTATAAACTTGCTGACTTTGCTCTTTAGAGGCTGATACTTGGATGCTAACTCTTGCAAATGCTAAATCTACACACAGAGGAATTAAATCTAAATCAAATCAACTTCTTTTTAAACTACTTCTTGTTCTTTTAAGTACTGAAACAAAAGCCATTTTCTTACCGTTTCTTTTTTCATAACCGATGTAAACTTCTTTAATTAAAGTGTAACTTCCATGTGAGTCTAGCTAGCTAACTTTGCTAGCTTATACCATCAGCTGCAGTAGCAAATGTTTAAAAAGTTCATGGCAATACTTGTGGAACAATGAGTCCAATAATTGATGTGGTCTAATGACAACATTTTAAAAATACAAGCTGAAATGTGTGGAAAAAGTAGATAAACGACCAAATATATATGAGGGTGAAAAGAAAAACAGAAGAAAAACAAATTCCTGTTTTCGCTGTTTTAACTGTCTGTATTATTTATCGATGTACTCAGATATAACTTTATCTTTGTGACACATTTTTCAATTTAGGAGCTCCATTAATACATAACTTACTAAATGCACCATTCTTGCAGCTTTAGTTCATTTCCTAAGTTTTTAAGAATCTTAATGATGACAGATGGTTCTAAAACTTTAAAGAGACAAATCTCCCTAAAGCTCCACGTTCTGTGTGATATATTTAACTTCTTTAACAGGCTGATGAAGTGGACTGCAGTGGGTGGAGAATACAAAATGCGAGCGTGTTTTTCTTACCTGTGAGTGTGACCAGACAGACGAGAAGCGCCAGTAACGTCTGCAGACTGACCCCCATGGACAGCGCCAGGGCCTCCACTCCCCCTGTGGGGCAGTGACCGGTCGGGTGGCAGCTGCACACGCTGATGGTTAAAGTGGTCGTACTGGAAAGGGCGGGCGAGCCACTGTCCGTCACCACGATGGGCAGAAGGTACTGGGTTCGATCCTTGCGGGTGAACGTGCTCCTGCGTGCGACGATGCCGCCTGTGTTGTCTAAAAATGAAGCGAGAAAAGAAAAGTATTGGCAAAAAATGAACTTTGAGGGCTGTTTAAAGCAGAATACCAAGTGAGGTGATACATTTTATGTGATTTGGAATATAATCCTCGCTCTCTGAAAGTATAAAACACCTTGTCGAATCTAATTTTCTATGAGCAATAATGCAAACTGACAAACTCTGTCTCAGTGTTCAGGTTCATAAGACTTTCTCAGTGCATTTAGCAACTTTTTAGGAGTCCAATAAGCCTTTCGGCGTATGCAAATGTGATCTAACAAATGTGTTCCTTCGTGATTCATTATTCATTACCTGCTTGCTGACTGGACTGTTGTGTCTGCGTGGCTAACCACCCATTCACTGCACGGGCATACATTTCATTCTAACTTATTGGACACATTCAAACATCCCTCTGCTGCACACAAATTGTTGTGACAAGCTAAAAATGACGGGTAAAAGTAATATGTGAGCCTTTTTTCCCCCCAACTGACTAGTGACTGATGTTCCGTTTGTGTGAAAGTTAAATGAGTGAGATGTCCGACAGCCGGTGTTTTTTATGTTGGGTGACTCTCAAAAAACAATGTTTTACACCATTTTTGTTGTGAGTCCCTACGTTTCACAATGGAATAGAGACTCTTTGAAAGAATATGAAATAGAAGCTCATACAGGTTCTGGTTTGACAAATACTCACTATTCCCAACACAAAATGGGGTTCTTCAAATGGCTTTATCTGTTTTTAGTTATTCTTCTGCCGGAAGTTAAAGAGGGGGTATTTATACTGTTCTTCTGTTATCCTATAGTAGCTTTGAATGATTCACAGCTTTAAAAAACCCACCTTTTTCTCTCACTAGCGTTTTAGATAACCCTCATTTCACCCTTTAGCTTAAAACTTTATTGCAGCTACTGTTTTTTTCAGACCCCCCGCTCTACAAACCCCTTTACTCTGATTGGACAGGAGGCAAGATCCAGTAACCCACACTGATTAAAAAAGACAAAGTTGTAATTTCTTTCAGATGTCAGTGAAGTCACTTACAATTAAATAAGACTCAAAACCAACAAATCTATTTTTTTTTAAAGAGGGAAAACTGATTTTTTTTTTTTTAAATTGAGGGTTAATACTGTTCCTCTGGTATCCTTGTATTAGTTTTACATGATTACAGCTAATTTTTTCCCTACACAGGCCTTATTTTAACCTCTGTTAAAAGCACAAATTTATAAGCTACTGTCTCTTTACGGCTCCAAAACCCCTTCCCTCTGATTGGCCAGATATGGCCCAATATTTCACCATAAAAATGTATTAAAAGCCAAGTGTCAACATGGTTTTATTACTGACCTATAAGATGATCAGTACACTTAAATTGTTTCTCATCAACAGCATACAACCCTACTTTGGGAAAGTGCACTGTCCCTTNAGTGCATTTAGCAACTTTTTAGGAGTCCAATAAGCCTTTCGGCGTATGCAAATGTGATCTAACAAATGTGTTCCTTCGTGATTCATTATTCATTACCTGCTTGCTGACTGGACTGTTGTGTCTGCGTGGCTAACCACCCATTCACTGCACGGGCATACATTTCATTCTAACTTATTGGACACATTCAAACATCCCTCTGCTGCACACTTTAACAACACTGTTCGATTTTTACTGCCCATTTTCATTATACACTCGGAAAAAAGGGGGGTTGACTGATCACTGACTACAAGGCAAACACACTTTCAATTTACTCACTCTACAGGCTGTCGGCCACAAAAAATACAACCCACTGAGAGTTTTTTGTTACAAAATGTGGTAAAAACAACACTCAGGGATGCAAAGTGTTCGGAATAGAGACTCTTTGAAAGAATATGAAATAGAAGCTCATACAGGTTGTGGTTTGACAAATACTCACTATTCCCAACACAAAATGAGGTTCTTCAAATGGCTTCATCTGTTTTTAGTTATTCTTCTGCCAGAAGTTAAAGAGGGGGTATTTATACTGTTCTTATGTTACCCCATAGTAGCTTTGAATGATTCACAGCTTTAAAAAACCCACCTTTTTCTCTCACTAGCATTGTAGATAACCCTTATTTCACCCTTTAGCTTAAAACTTTATTTCAGCTACTGTTTTTTTCAGACCCCCCGCTCTACAAACCCCTTAACTCTGATTGGACAGGAGGCAAGATCCAGTAACCCACACTGATTAAAAGACAAGACAAAATTGTATTTTCTTTCAAATGTCAGTGAAGTCACTTACAATTGAATAAGACTCAAAATCAACACATCTATTTTTTTTTAAAGAGGGACAACTGATTTTTTTTTTTTTTAATTGAGGGTTAATACTGTTCGTCTGGTATCCTTGTATTAGTTTTACATGATTACAACTAATTTTTTCCCTACACAGGCCTTATTTTAACCTCTGTTAAAAGCACCAATTTTAAAGCTACTGTCTCTTTACGGCTCCTAGTTCCACAAAACCCCTTCCCTCTGATTAGCCAGACCCCAATATTTCACCATAAAAATGTATTAAAAGCCAAGTGTCAACATGGTTTTATTACTGACCTATTAGATGATCAGTACACTTAAATTGTTTCTCATCAACAGCATACAACCCTACTTTGGGAAAGTGCACTGTCCCCTTAAGACCAATCACGATGAAAGGGGGGGGTTTATATTCTTGTCGGAGGTTGATACAATCCCTCTGATACCACTGTAGTTGCTTTATATGGTTTAAAGCTTAAATTTATCCTACACAGGTGTTTTAGAAGAGTATTATTTCGGCTTTTGTTTAACGCCTAGTTTTAGCTACTGTCTCTTTAAGGCTCCCAGCTCCACAAAACCCCTTCCCTCCGATTAGTCAGCCCTTTATATTGGTTCACCATGTATTGGTGTTAAAAGCTGAGTTTCAGTATGATGTTACCATTGACCACTTAGCTGATCAGTGCACTATTTCGGGAAAGTTCACTGTCCCTTTAAGAATTAGCACGATTAAGGAGGGGGTATTGTATTTTCAATTTTTCTTTAATTTTTTTTCATTTATAAATTTTGAGGCTTTAATGCTTTATCTCTGGGACTCCATGAGTAGCTTCAAGTGGTTTGGAGTTGTTTGAAGTGACACTGCTCAAGTCAGTCATGAACCAGTTAAGAGATCACGATGAGATGACTTCATTATTTCAGCATGTCTTGTGAAAAACTTAAGATCTTGTGCTACAGAACGGCCCATTTTGAGCAGTTTAAAGATTCAGGTACATCTACAATATCTGAATATTTAGAGGTTTGAATATATTGACGTTGAGTAAAAACAACGAGGGAGACCACAATACCCCCTCTTTAAATTGGCTATTTCAACTTCAAATGAATCAGGGGCAGAACTCATACAAAAACCATGAATGACTGAAAACTGAAGCATTACATGCAACCAATAGTTCAGTTGACAAAAACCTTGATTATCTCTGATGGTGAAATTTGGATTGATGTGTTTTTCAGGGACCATGGAGAAGTAGAAATGGTGACCCTCCACAGGGTCATCTGGATCGACCGCATTCAGCAGCTGAATGAGCTGAAACACAAAAAGAGCCATTCAGTGAGAAATATGAGCAACACTAGTGTCGCATAGACAAACAGATTTTCCTAGGAAGTCTACATAATCGTATGCGGCCTTGGTATTTCCTTTCGCAGAAATATGGAGAATCTCATTCAGCTGCTGACAGTGTTATGGTAAAGCACAGTGCTCAATAGTCAAATGGTTCTTTGTGAGTCCTTCACCATTTCAGAGCATAATGGTGGAACTGTTTTTATACAATGTGACGCAATACACTGTCAATATTCATTAAGTGTGTCATTGCCACTCTTTTATGCGTTAAATCATGAACATCAGTGCATCATAATATACATACTTCTCCCGCCTGTGTTCCCTCGCAGATATATGGCTGGTAATCTCTCGCAAGCCTTGGCACATTGTCGTTTATGTCCAGCACTTTGATGAACACCACCACAGAGGAGGATAAATGGTTCTGCGCTGCAGTAGTGAAGATAGACATTTGCAGGAGTCCACTGGGTGCATGTATCATAAACGCTTTGTAAAAGCTTTGACAAAATAACACTTAAGACTGATAAATGTTTCTCCTTCTCAACACAAGACTGAGGGGTAAAGATGAAAAAGGACGAATACATCACTGCTTTTTTTTTAAAACCAAGACAAGCACTAGACTGAAAAACTGAAAAAAAAATCCTTTCATGGAAATTACAAGGTTCAAATTTCACCAAACTAAGATATTATTTCATCATTTGTACATCTGAAGTCCTCCCTATTGAGAGGTCTTTTGTTTTGTTGCCATTCATGTGTAATTCTGTTTGTAATGAAATATTCAACACTTTTAATTAATCAAAAATAGCTGAATATTACTTGAATGTTTTTACCACTTTCATGTAACCAATAATATTGCCCAATCCAACCAATAGATGAATAACCAGAATAAAATTTCTATAAATTTAAGCTCACCTTTTTCATTTGTAACTTAGCATCAACTGATATTTTCATTGGATGTTTTTCTTGGATGACAATTTGGACATTTTGACAACCAAGTTGGCTGTGAAACATCATTATTCCAAACAAACAAAACAAAATACTGAACAAAATACTGTTAGCCAGCTATTTAAACCAGTTATCCCACACTTTTAGTAAATTTATTCCACTGTAATCATTTTTTCAACAGTTTTAATAGTATTTTGATAGTTTCTCCATACTATATAAACATAAAAGTTACTTCTAGCAAGAATTTTGCACCATAAATTCACAAATTTATGCCAATGATTTGCTGCACTTTTTCATAAAGTTTAGGTTTTTTGGTTTTCTTATGTTTTTTCATCAATCCAAGCTATTATTATAAGCTAACTCTGTAAAATATTTATCAATACACGTAGCTTATAAACCATTTTTAAGCCAATGCTTTGGTTGCTATGTCATCAGTTTTTCAATAATCTTAGCCAGTGAGACATTGTTGCAAGAGCTGACAAGTGAAATGCTAATTTATTCTTTCTATGCGAAAAATTCAACTGTTTTCTCCAAGTGAACAAAAAACCCTATTTAATTACCATTACATATTTGAACAATAGCTCAATTTACAGCAAAAACTTTCTGTAACACTTTACTCTACAGGTCTGACAAACTCACTTTGTATTTCTCATGAAATTTTTGACAATAGAGTAAAAACTTGCACGTAACTTCTTTAAAATACCCTCAAAATTTAAAGATAAGCAGGTGACAATTTGCCAATTATTTATTCTGAATTAAATCCCAATTCATCACAAAATGTATGGAGAACTATCCAACCAATGTTGCGATGTAGTTATATTCTTTTTCCAGAGAAGCAAATGATACAAAGCGGAAAATTTTTTCAAGACATTTTGACAAATTTGAAATTAGGTCCATGGTTTCCTGGAATAATAATTATCTTGGAAATCACCACTAAATCAATGTTTTCAATTTCCCATCAAGCAGTTGCCAGTAAGCTATTTTTTATGTTGTATTACTTAAGCTCTCAGGAGCCAAGTTTGTTGATATGTGTGATTGAAATCATGAGCAGTTTATAGATGAATGATTTACCTGTAGAATTACGCCTATATTTTTTTTTTACGTGGACTTCACAACATAAAAGGCTTCAAGCGCGACATTCACTGAGAGTAAGGTTTGAAACTGGCCGTTTTAGAAAAGTTGCTCATTTTCATCCAATTGTCAAAAAATTCAGGAGTAATTTCAATGTAATAAAAACAAAAGTTTGTCTTAGTAATACCAAACTATGATGAAATTTGTGGGCCTGTAAAGTGTTACCAAACTTTCTTTTATTTCTTTTGAGGTACATTTCATGTCTTTGTGTATACTTTCATATATTTCATCAATGTATTGGAGCACTGACTGTAACCGTTTCCATACAACTAAAAGTTAGCTGTTAACCTCTGTGTTTGCTTGCAATAAGTTTTCATTTACTTTCAATTCAAATGAAACTTTGGTTTCTATATATTTCTTGAACAAAGTGAGATAACAGCACAAACTCTCAGTGTGGCATGAGTCACCCCCAGAGGTGAGTCACCGTTCGGCTGCAGACAGAATTGGCATCAAAACTTTGCTGTGAATCTTTCCTAGACAGATTTTATGGCTGTGTTAGTGTGATGAACAAAAAAAATGCCATTGCAGAAGACATGAAATTGTCCTTACTTGTTTCCTTGGCTTCAACAGTAACATTGTGCCAATTTGAAGTCTCTCTGTCCAAAGCTTTAGCGACAGTTATGGTTCCATTGTTTGGGTCTATTTTGAAAGCTTTTGTTGAATCACTCCTTTTGTCAATTGAATATCTGGAAGGAGAAAAAAATCATGGAAGGGAACACACATTCAGCGGGCAAGGTTGTTTTCTGGGCATACAAAACATTGTGATACCACAGGGAGATTAATTAGGCAAAGTGCTGAATTCTTTAATCTGATGACTGATATGCGACAAAGAGAAAACACAAAAGCAAGAGTGACACAGCAACAACAAATGGTAGAAAACAGAGCTTCTCACACAGATGACAAATTTAGTGTAATTTTTTCAATTTTACTTATCATTGCTGCTTTAACCCCAGTATTTTATGATAAATTATTTGCGAAAGCATTTTTTCCATTAGCCTGTCTGCATGATTTTCATACATGTTTCTGTGTTTGTGTGGTGCTTGGGGCTTGTACACAGTATTTTCCAAAAACTGCCAGAATCTTGGATTCAAAGGAAAGAGAAAGCTCTGGTTCAAATGATTACGAGTATAAATCTGTTTTCTATACTTTTTTATACATGTTCTTGTGATTGTGTCATACTTGACATACGCATGTACTTTCCAAAATCTGCCAGAGAAACGTGAACATATGAATTAAAGGGGAACTAGGTTGTAATGTTAAAGAAGTCTTTATCTGTCCATCTAAACGTTGTTTGTACATATTCCTGTGTTTTTGTTGTAAATGAGACCTTTCTGACAATTCAGTGCTGCTTCAAACTGCCAGAGAAACTTGTACAAGTTGGAAAAGAGAGACACTTGTGTCAAATTGAATTTAAGTCTGTCCACACATTGTATGTGTCTTGGTTGATGGTTGTATTTATTTTCCAAATACTGCCAGAGAATCTTGTACTAGGCCAAAAGATGGAGACAAGGATCAAATGTTTAAAAATAAAAAATCAGTCTACAAAATTTTATACATGTTCCCATGTGTTTGAAGCCTGTGTAGATTCCAAAACTGTCAGAAAAATCTTGTACATGTGGAGAGAAAGAGAGAAACGTGGGTCAAATGTTTTGGAATAAAATAGTAATAAAAAAGTTAAATTTTGGTTTTTCTACATATTCTTGTTGTAGTTGTTCTTGAAATGTGCATATTTTTTACCAAAACTGCCAGAAAATCTTACTGCAAATGGTAAATAGGCTTATAAAGCACCTTTTGGTTTTTCTATCTACTCAATGCTGCTTCAAACCAAAGAAACTTGCAGGCCCTTCTACAAATATTGTCCCGTGTTTGTATTTTACTTGAGGCATGCACATATTTTGAAAAATACATCAGAATTTTTATTTTTATTTTTTGCACAGAAAAGAGAAACTTGGGCCAATTTTTTAAAAAGAAAACACCATTATCCAACTTTGGGCAGTAGTAGCTCGGCTTATAGAGACTTGAGACAACTACAGGGTTGCTGGTTCAAGTCCAAGAATGGACCAAGATTGGGAACTGGGCTTACAGCTGGAGGGGTGTGAGCATAATTTCCTGTGCACTGTCCAAGTGCTCTTGAGCAAGGCACCAAAACCCCCAAAGCTTTATGCTACAAGAAATCTGAGAATTAGCTATTTATACATGTCTCAGTGTTCTTGTTGCTCTTAAAATCTACATTTGTGATGACAAATTTTACTTGTCTAAACCTTAATTTTTCTTGCCTATATAGACAGAAAGATCAAAATTTTAAAAATTATTTTTTGTCAGACATCTCCCTCAACCATTTTATCCATCACTTATATGCAATAATATGTTGTAAAGTCATTATTTGTCCAAAAACCCATAACTTCAGCATTATCAGTATACCGTAATTATCAGACTATTGGGTGCACCTGAATATAGGTAACATCCACTGAATTCAAAAAGAAAAAAAACACATGCAAACGCTGATTTTTTTGTCTTGTGTTTTCAGGCTAAACAGGGTTGTGTAAATACATCTTAATGCATTGGTGGCATGAAGTTCCTTAGCCCAAAAAAAAATCCATAAATTATTACAAAATGTTTGAGCTGCAGGGTTCAAAGCATGTGAAAAAAGTAGCAGCTTATAATCCAGAAATTATGGTACCACATTTTTCTTGGTAGGATGTACAATTTTATATTTTATGCTTTAACTTTAATTTTTATATACTACTACTGCTTATATTTTGTACTTTTCCTATTTTTTAACACTTTTTTTTGAATGGGAGTAGATGTAAACGTAAGACTATTTTCCACTTGGGAATCATTGTAATATTTCTGATCCTGAAAATAACGACCGTTTCTAACATTATATCAAATGATGGATCATTCTGAGCCACTTTGCTGGTAACAACATGAAAAAGCCAATCTGACCAAAGTAAACTTAATCATATTTATTAGAGCTGTGGAAACCCCTATAATGTCAGCCTGAATTTATTAATCAATGAGACACTGTCACCAAAGGGACAGTAATAGACGCCAGGCTGAGGATGATATGCAGCACCTGCCACTCTTAAGCTGTGTTGAGATGGACTGCAGGCACCAGCACTGCTGCTGTCTCCTCTGACAACGTGCCCCACTTGCAAATGACTGCAAATCTCAATTCCATATGCCACCTTGTATGGTGCTTTATTACATTCCGACGTCCTAGCCACGCCGCTTTGTGATAATACCACAGCAATAGATAGAAAAGCCTGTGAGGTATGAGGGAAAAAAATCGTCATGATTTATTCAGCAGGGCTCATTTCCTACTAAAGTAATATGAGATAAATATGACCATGTACAGGGTATCCAGAGATCAAGGGTAAAAATGGATGCACCGGGCCGGTAACACTATTTGAAATGGAATGATTTTTCACCCCGTGGAGGAAGCTGTTCAGGGCAGGTTGTCTGGGGACGTTACGCCCCCACCAGCCCGGGTATCTACCTCGTCATTATCATACTGGCAGTTGGGTGGCAGATGCCATTCCTCCTGGTTCAGACGTCTCACATTACCTGATGGGATTGTTGACTGTGTCAGTGTCTCGAGCACTAACGCTGCCAACCTGAGTCCTCACAGCTGCATTTTCAGGAACTTTCCACTCATACAGCGAAGACAGGAAGACAGGCGGCTCGTCCACGTCCTCCACGATGATCTTGAGCGTCGTCCTGTCTGTGAACTCCTCCAGAGTCAGAAACCGAGTGTCCACGTGATCATTCACTGCCTCTGCGGCCATTACAAAACGTCTTTTAGTCTCATAGTCTAAAGCCTGTGGAGGAAAGAAACACCTTTTGAAGTATCACAATAAAGTTTCTCTTAAGCAGAAACTCCTGCTGATAATCACTCGGCATGCTGAAAGAGCTGCGGTTTCCCAAATATGTTTTGCAAACTCATACTTGAGACGCTTTATTATTCTGTTGGGAGCAGGATGCAACCCAGGCTGGATGTTAAAATTGTTTAGTCAATGTCAATAAGCAACCAGCTGTGAGCACGTACTTAAATAATGCTGTGGTTTCAATAAACATTATGATGCTCGTAATAAGGAAACAGCATGCAAAACATTACTGCACTCTCAAAATGATTCAGAGACAGAATCAATATTGTTCTTTTTTATTTCATTATAGAGGCTTCTGAATTTAAATCTCCAGAGCTTTGGAGGAGAAGAATAAACCTGCTGTATGAGAGAGAGAAAAATAGAAATGCAAGGCTGAGAAGACAACGAGAATATCTTAACAATCCTGTCTGAGTCGACTTAGTGGATGAAAGTATTATAGACTCTCTGACCCGTTGAATCATTTAGAATTACTTTGGTGTATTTTCTTGGAAATTTCAGCCCATATTAAAACAGTTGAAGAGAGACAGAAAATGTGAGGAGTAGAGGACGAGGGTGATGTGCAGCCGCCGTAAATGACTGCCCACTCTTCAAAATACTTTTTGTTTTCAACTAAAAAGAAAGCAGTGTCCTCTATTCCAGTTAATTCCAGTGGCTCATGTACCAGCATAAAAAGCAGAGAGCATTATTTTACCCAGAGCTTTAGAACAAACATGCGCTGTCGTGTATCACCACCCTCAAAGCGATGGAAATATCCTTGAGCTCAATAGTTGATTTCCAGCTCAAAAAGTCTTTGCTTTGTATTGAATTCAAATATTTAAAATCCCTCATTTCAGCCTCTTGAATGGTCTGAAATGTTTTACTCCAGATGCATTCTCCACTTTTGCCATGCATCAAAGTCAGGTGTCACAGCTTTGACCTTTCTTTGTTCAAGACAACTTTTTACTGAATACAACCAATCAAGGTGATGTATTTATCACCAGTTATGTTACACTGTTTGAGATGAAAAGCAAACTTTGTGAACTCACTTTGCACCATAGTTTAGTAGAAAGCTACATGTGAGTTGGAAGGAACATTATCACAAGTAGCTGAACCCATTTATTTTTGCCTTTCATTTGTGTTTTAGCCTTTAGCTTGTACTTTAACCTTGTCTTTTAGCCTTTGGCCCATAGTTGAGCCTTAAGCCTGAGTTTAGCCTTCAGCCTTTAGCTCGTACTGTAGCAAAGTGCTTTAGCTTCTAACCCATACTTTAGCCTTCAGCTAAGGTTTTAACCTTAAGCTTGTGTTTAGCCTTCGGTTCGTGTTTTAGCCTTTGAATCGTTTTTTAGCCTTTAGCTTGTACTGTACCAATGTGCTTTAGCTTCTAGCCTATAGTTTAGCCTTTAGCTTGGGTTTTAGCCTTAATTTGTGTTTTAGCCTTTGAATCTTGTTTTAGCCTTTAGCTCTTTATTTAGCTTAGGTTTTAGCCCTTGGCCCGTGTTTTAGCCTTAAGTTTGTTTTTTAGCCTTTGACTCGTGTTTTAGCTCTTTATTTAGCTCTTTACCTAGCTTAGGTTTTAGCCCTTGGCTCATGTTTTAGCCTTTAGTTCCTACTGTAGCAACGTGCTTAAGCTTCGAGCCCATAGTTTACCTTTAGCTTAGGTTTTAGCCTTAAGTTTGTGTTTAGCCTTAAGTAAGTGTTTAGCCTTTGAATCGTGTTTCAGTCCTTAGCTCTTTATTTAGCCTTGTGTTTTAGCCCTTGGCCCATGTTTTAGCCTTTAGCTTGTTCTTTAGCAATGTGCTTTAGCTTCTAGCCCATAGTTTAGCCATTAGCTTAGGTTTTAACCTTAAGCTTGTGTTTAGCCTTTAGCCCGTGCTCTCTCACTCTCCTCTTTAGCTTTCTTCTGCTTGTCTGTCCCTTTTCTGTCAGACAATCTCACTCATTGCTAAACTTTGATGGGAAACCTGGTGTTGTCTTAGAGACTTTACGTTGCAGTAAATTAACATTTTTAGGGTGAAACACAAAACTACGGTTGCGTTTGGTGGAGGGGGTGATACCCACAATGAGATAAGAGAGGACAGTGGACAGAGCAGGGTGAGAGTGGGCAAAACTATCAGGGAAACAGATACAGACCCTGTCATATGTATCTTTTGAAATGAGCTTTGGACCTAAAACATGACCCGGAAGTAAAAAAGTGGACAAAACGAATCCTCAGCAACAAAGCAGGCGGCCTGTATGACCTCCTGGTTGGTACGACCACACGCCACTTGAGGCTGTGCCTGGAGCAGTTCACTAGGGTTGGAATCCAAATTGCGGCATCATTATATCCACTGTCCTGTCTTCTCTTAATAAAGGCTAAAATACCCAGAAACAAGAAAAAAAAACAGAGCATTCTGATTATTTTTACTTTTTTGTCTGTTTTCTGTAGTCCTGACCAAATCCACTGTCCCACACGTATAATTCTCACACATCTTTTTTGATAAAGCCATTCAGAGTGGCACATCCTCTTGTTTATATGTGAAAGTGAAAACACCTCCTCCTGCAGATATAAAGGCCAAATTTTTGACTACTTCTCGCAGACAGTGGTGCCTGATGGTTGAGTTGCAGGCTTCATTATTTCTGCATAGGAACTGGATAAAAACTGAAAGATTTCTGCTCTGCAGTAAAATGATAAGTAAGTCTTTCTATTGTTAAGCTCCAGTTCTCTGTGAGTATGAACTCAGAATTCTCTCCTGTATGTCGGTGACCCAGAGAGGTGTTGATACTGCTGTTTCTGCCAGGTGTGAGTCTGTGTGTGATTATTGGATCTCTGTGCCAGGCTGTTGCACTGCAGCGTCTGGTAGGCTCATTAATTTTTAAGAATCTTATTTAATTTTTTTCTTCTCTCTTTTTTTTTTTTTTTTTAGAGCACAGGTTTTACGCTGATGCTGCCGTCTGCCAGCTGTCTGTGTGTGATCATGCTTGCATGGTTATTGAGGAGAGCCAGGATGTGTCGCTGTGCCCTTTATCAGGTGTAATGACTGTTCATGATTTAGTTCCTGCCGGTGTCTGTGATGTCAATTAAATCCTGAACACAGATGAGCTAACAAGGGTAGTGATATGTCCTCCGGCTACTTCTTCCTTGAAACATGAAAGGCCCCCAAAAATAACTTAATAAATTAAATATATAAACTCCCGATCAAAATCTTAAGACAAATCTACATTTTGCACTGTTGGATTTTTAAAAGTTTCCAAGAAATGGGAGTGAGACAAAAAAAAAAAACTTGAGTGAGCAATTCACTGAAAACATCAGTTAAAGGTAAATACTCTATCAGCTGAACTGAAATCTAAGCAAGTTATTATGTCTCATCTTTTCGTAAAATTTGTCTTATTATTCTTGATGTGAGCTACATTCTACATCATAAGAGGGCATAAGTCCAGGAAATATCTTATTTCAACTTTTTAAAGACAAAAATGTGGTCTGAATTGCTTGTAACAAGTAAATAAAAATCTGCCAATGTGATAAGAAAAAAGTTCCTTGCATTGAGACATTTTTCCAATTTCAAGAAACTTCATGAGCAAATTTTTCCTCTACCATTGGTAGATCTTTTTTGACTTGTTACAAGCTGTTCAGACTTAACTCAACTCGACTCAATGTAACTTTATTCATAAAGCACTTGAAAAACAACCACAGCTGAAACAAAGTGCTGTACATATAAGGACAAACGTTTAAAAAAAAAAAAAAAAAACAGGCATAACACTTAAGTTATTGATTAATTGTTTCATTGTTCCTAAAAAAAAGATTAAGAACAATAAAAACAATAAGTAAAACAATGACTAAAAACAAACCATAAAACACTAAAACAGAGCCGAGTCTCATGCTGGGTTAAAAGCGAAGGAATAAAAGTGGGTTTTAAGTCGAGTTTTAAAAACAGACAGTGAGGAGGATTGTTTAATGTGGAGGCGGAGCTCGTTCCACAATTCAGGGGCAGCGAGAGACATTTTTGTCTGGCCCAAATCAAGGAAAATAAGACAATTTTAACTACAAATAAGACATAACGACTTGCTTAGATTTCAGTTTTTGCAGTGAACGTTCAAGATCCAAGCCTTCAAAAGCCTAAATTTGTGCAAAAATGTGGATTCACTGTCATTTTTTGTCAGGTATTCACACTGTCATGACCTCCTAATGGCAAAGGTTAAAAAGCTTTTTCTTTTTGAACAAATTCAGATTGTTGAGCTGCATAAGTGAGGCCTCTCACAACACAACGCCATCGCTGCTAAGGTTGGATGTAGAGAGACAGCTATTATGAATTTCGTCAATGATCCTAAGGGTTATGAAACTAAAAAGTCAAGTGGTATAAACCCGCCAAAAATTCACCATCTCTGAGCATGAGGATCTGATTTACATGGGACAATCCTCGACCCAAATTAAGGCTGTTTCTGGTTCCAACTGCCGCCCAATTATCATCACCGGTGTCTCAGAAAGAAGGGCTTTGAGAGCAAAAAATCTCTCCAAAGGCATCGCCTTCTTCCACTAAAATGCCCATTTGGATTTTGGACTTCAGACAGAGATCTCTAACTCCAAAAATCAGTCATGAAATTTTCATAAGATCTTCATAAGAGTTGATGAAATGATGACATCATAATATGAGGTGTTGGAGGAGTTGGCCTCAAACACAAATGTTTGCACTCAACAAGCCTTCTGAGGGCTGGACAATCAGAGGGAAGGGGGTTTGTGAAGTGGAGGAGCCTTAAAGAGACAGCAACTAAAACAAAGTGTCAAGAACATAGACCTACATAAAGGTTTTATAAAACACCAGTGCAAAAAAATAGGGATTTTTTTTAAGCCATAAATCATTGCTACTACAGGGTACCAAATAGACAATATTCAAGCCTGAGAAAAGCACAATATCCCTCCCTAAATAAACCAGATATACAGGTTTTGAGCCCCAGTTGCCACTTAGTGACTCAACTAATGTCTGTTTCTGTTTCTGTACTTACCTTGGCCAGCACAACCACCCCCTCCTGCGTCACCGGGTCTGTCTGGATGATAAAAGTGGCGCTCTCCTCCAGGTCATCCTTCAGACTGTAGGTCATTCTGGCGTTGATGCCGGTGTCTCCATCCTGCGCCATAATTCTGCCCACTGTGGTGCCAACGGCTGCATTTTCAGGGACGGCAAACGTGTACTGGTCTGAAAACAGAGATGAAATGTTGACAACATCAGCCTGGTCGTTAAAAAAAGGATGTCAAAGGGAATATGAAATCTTCAAATTGATGATTTTGTCATGCATACTGATGAGGTAAAACAAGATGTGGGGGGGTTGCTCTTAAAAGTCAGAGCATATGAAAAACACTGACATGATGATACAACTGTGATCAATGTGCAGAAAGAAGTCCAGAAAGTTTGGGGAAAAGAAGAATAAAGATAGCGGAGGGTAGAGACAAAACCTGGAGGCTTTGACGAGGAAGAGAACTTGTTTGAGATACGGTTATGTTTAAGGACTGATAAACGGAGAAGGAAATGTCACAGACTCTGACAATAACAAGGTGCAAACTCAGTCAGGTGTGGCTCAGATTCGTGTTGATGTGTTGACCTTGTTTCACTTCACCAGGAGAGGAAATGTGAGTTTGCCCGTTAAATGAAGGCTGCAGAGTTTGAAATGGACTCAAACTGAGACTGTAACTGTTTTGACTGGGAGTCACATTTATTGTTATGTGTTTTTTAGCATATGAACTGCATTTTGTAGAGAAGCGCTCTTGTGTTTTTTCCTCCCCCCTCCCTCTGTGCTCCCCCACTTTGCACTGTACTGCAGGTGTGGTGTGTCCTGATCGTATGGCGGCTGAATGTGCACACGGGCTTCTGACCGGAGGAGTCTTATCACGTAGTTGTTTACAATTGGCTGGGAGCCAATGGATGTCCTTTCAAAAGCAGAAAATAACTGGGGAAGTCACTTTCACACACTGTCGTGATGTCATGACTCTGAATGAGGCGGTTGTTTGTTTTGAAAAATGAATGGAGATCAGAACACTAATTTTCTTTGTTCAAGACAACTTTTTACGGGAAACAACCCAACAAGGTAATGTGTTTATAAACAGTTACATTGTGCTATTGTACGAAATGTGACAACAAGCAAACTTTGTAAGTTTGTAATGTGGTGTAGTAGCCGGCTGAATTTAGCATTACTTACCACTAACAGCTTAACCTGTGTTTTAGCCTTCAGTTCATGTGTTAGCCTTAAGCTTGTGCTTTAGCCTTTAGCCCGTGTCTGCGCCTCTAGCTCCTGTTTAAGCCTCGGGCCATTTTGCTCTCTTTTAGCTGTTGTTTCTGCATTGAGCACCATGAGTCTATATTTTAGCCTTTAGCTCGTTTTACCCTTTTGCCAATGTTTTAGCCCCTAATTCCTGTTTTAGCCTGGAGTCAGTGCGTTCGCATTTAGCTCATATTTTAGCTTTTAGCCTTTGTTTTAGCCCTTTATCAGTTTTTTGCCTTTAGTTAGTGTGTTAGCCTTTTGTATGTGTTTTAGATTATAGTCCATGCTCTATCACTCTCCCGTTTTGCTCTCATCTTCTCCACTGCAAAATCGAAATCTAAGCATGTCATTATGTCTTATTTTTAGTAAAAACTGTCTTATTGTTCTTAATTTGAGCCACATTCACCAGACCAGGTCATAAAAATGTCTTATTTCAAGTTTTTTTTAAAGACAAAAACGAGGTGTAAATTGCTTGTAACAAGTAAAAAAAAAATCTGCCAATGGGATAAGACGAAATCGCCGGGAAGTTTCTTGAAATTAGAAAGATGTCTTAAAACAAGAATCTTTTATCTTATCCCATTGGCAGATTTTTTTTTTACTTGTTACAAGCAATTGATGCCTCATTTTTGTCTTTAAAAAACTTGAAATGAGACATTTTTATGACCTTGTCTTGTAAATGTGGCTCAAATCAAGAATAGTAAGACAAATTTTACTAAAAATAAGACATAATGACTTGCTTAGATTTCAGTTTTTGCAGTGTCTTCTGTCTCTTTTCTGCCAGACAGTACTGCTCTAGTGTCCACAATTACTCCAAAATGAATCCAAGAAATCATTTTGGGCAGAGAAAAACAGATCTCTATTCTCACTGTTTAACTTTCTCAGACGGTGTGGTGTTGTCATAGAGACTTGGATGTGCTGTAAAGTAATCTGGTCCCGTCTGACCCAAGTGGAAAGCTGAGAAATAGAATTCAGAAATAACCTTTTATGGCGCTGATAATCTCATTCTGGGTTGTGGATTAAGATCGGGCGTATATCTCAAAGTGAGACTTTTTCAAGATCATTTAGAAAGTGCAGCAGTCCCTTTCAGAATGAAAAATGTGAAGTGAGGATAAGAAGATGATTTACAAATTAGAATACATGTTGGGATGCCAATAAAAAGAAGTAAACACCATTTGTGATGTGCTTAAATGATGATACGTTAGCTTTTAGAAAAGGAAAAAATAAAAAAAGTTTCATTGTGACTTCAGAACCTGACGATGATGAGTTGTTGATAGATGATCAACAGCGTGCGCCGCTGTGAAAGTGATAAGAAGGAGAACATTGCATTTGAGGGTCAATTTGTGAGAGTCAGTGATAAACTGTGGAATCCCCCACATAATCCCAGCTGAACTCTAATAAGAAGATGAGAAAATGTGATTGTGTCTTTGAGGGACTCTGTTTGGACGTCTGCCACCTCTGGGAGCAACTAAACAGCAAGCAGCTGCTCCTGAGGAAGAGGGAAAAAAGCTGGCAGATAATAATTTGCAATTATGTGACAAAACAGAGGGCAGAGTTCAAAGTGGAGCGTGGTCATACAATATTTATTAGGCCTCTCGACTGAACGTGGGACCAGTAGGATACAGTAAGACCAGTGCTGCCTATGAGTGTGACATTAATAGTTAAAAGTCTCATCCTTGCTGTCTCATTTCTGCAGAATTGATTTCTTCCCAGGGCGTTCATTTAGTGAGGTTTATCGCTGAGAAGGCTAGGTTTGTTTCCAAAGGTCATGACAAATGTCCTTTCATCTGTGAATGATTAAATTCATCCAGCAGGGGACACATGAACGTGTGAGCATCCCCTTCTCCTTCCTCCCTCTCTCCTCGTTCTTCGGCTGTCTCCTTTTAATTTTAGCTGCCGTCTGAATAACAAGAAGTGTACAGGCGAACGCAAGCGGCGCTGGCAGCATAAACCACCCACCCGAACCGGAGAAGTGTGATCAAATAAATGCCTCTTAGGTGTAATATTAAACATGTCCTCGCAGTCTGCAGAGCTTTGTACTCGTTCATTGATTCCCTGAGTGTGTATGTGTGTGTGTGTGTTTGCATCACTGCGGGTGACTCACGATGCTGGAATGTGGGCCCGTTGTCGTTGACATCAGTCAGGCTGAC
The DNA here is from genome assembly GCA_008086565.1 of Thalassoma bifasciatum. Taxonomy (NCBI): domain Eukaryota; kingdom Metazoa; phylum Chordata; class Actinopteri; order Labriformes; family Labridae; genus Thalassoma; species Thalassoma bifasciatum. The sequence goes on along the minus strand of RPOG01000734.1, from coordinate 163,676 downwards.
GGTGACGGTGGTGGAGGAGGAGTAGCCGCCGCTCAGGCCAAGCATATCCTTCACCTGCACCACGACCAGGTACTCTTCTCTGGCCTCTCGATCCATATCAGGCCAGGAGGTGACGATGATCCCTGAAGAGAGGTTAAGAGGATGTACTTAGGGGGCAAATTCAGTTCATTAAGACTGCTTTCTGGTCTTTTCTTTTTTTTAAATTTCAGTTTGATCGAAAGAACACAAACTTTGCCTCCAGTTCTTTTTGAGAGAGCTCATCTGTGTGACAGCTATAAGAACTTAAAGTCTGCAAATTTGATCAGAGTCTGAAGACAAATGGAAGGTTTACACATGGATGAATGTGACTGTTTCAGGGCTGTAGGTAACAAATAAGTGGGAAAAAATGACTTTGTAGGTCATAACTTTATCAACTGTCAATGAAACTTGTGTTTTGATAACTCCACTTTTTCAGTGCTGCAACACTGCCTCCCTCCTGAGGACTTTTTGTTTTTTATTGGCAGTGTATTGCATTTTATATTTACGGACGAGGGTCAAGAAAAAAAGGATTCAATATATTCACTTTTAATTATTTTTCAGAGGAAAAAAGGCAGAATTCTGAGATTAAGTCATAATTCTGACTCAAATCTCAGAATACTGAGCTCAGAGTCCATCCATCAGTTTTCTTAATCGTCTATCCTGCTATTCAGGGTCGCGGGTGGCTGGAGCCTATCCCAGCTGTCATTGGGCGAGAGGCGGGGTACACCCTGGATTGGTCGCCAGTCAATCGCAGGGCTGACATATAGACAAACAATCATTCACACCTACGGGCAATTGAGAATAATCAATTAACCTAACGTGGGCATGTTTTTGGTCTGTGGGAGGAAGCCGGAGTACCAGGAGAGAACCAACGCATGCACGGGGAGAACATGCAAACTTCACACAGAAAGGCCAACCATGGGCTGCACCACCGTGCAGCCCGAGCTCAGAGTCAGATGCCTGAAATTAAAGTCAGAGTTCTAAGATTGAAAGGTAGGGTCTGCAAGAATATTCATTACTTTTTCGTAAACAGAACAAACGAACTGGGCTCCACCTCCATGGCTCTGTGCAAGAGCATGCCCACTGCCTCTGACTGTAGCTCGTGGCCTTAGCTACACATGACCACACTCACCAGCCCAGCGAGCACCTGCAGCATCGTGTTTCCATGCAGGGAAGACTGATGAGGCCCATAGATGATGGCTGAACAGGATTATTCTAGTAAAAGTTGACATTTCATTTTAAGGGGAAATCCTGCAGACCCTACCTTTGAAACAGAAGTCAAAGTTCTGACAAAATATTAAAAACCTGAGAAAAAGTCAGATTTCTAACTTTTAACTCAAATTTCTGATTTAAGCTCACTATTATCAGTGATCATTATAATTTATTATTAGAATATATCATCTGCATACAACACTGTCTAAAACTTTTAACCAACATCATACTGTCAGGTTAGCACAGTATCTGATTGAACGTTAGCATTCGCCAACTTCCAATTGTTTAAAGCTGAAAGGGAGATGGATTGTGAAAAACTGGAGTAGCAGTGGATCTTACTTTATCTTCATGCCAAACCAAACAACCAATACCTGATGCCAAAATCAATACCTACCTTGATAATGATGTAAAAATAAGTCAAACTTGAACTCTCATTGAAAAATAAACTTTTTGATCACAATGTACGCTAAAGTTCTGAAGCTCAAAATAAATCAAACTTTGGTTACATTTTGCTGCTTTGCTTGAGCCAAGGTTTGTGTGATTTCTGAGATTTGTTGATGACAAAACAGTAAAATGTTTCCAAACTCTTCCTCACAGGTTAAGCGAGGCTGTGAGCAAACTTCAACTTAGTGTTTCCAAGTCAACTGCTGCCCACTGCTTGATAGAAACTTCCTTTTGGCTTCCTTAAAAAAAAGTCCGGTTTGCCCTTTTTACTTATTTGATTTATTTGCATTTAAACATTTTTTTGACGTCAATAATTCCTTCCCCACACTCCTCACAGTTCAGGTCAACAATGTGTGTGGGCAGAGCTGAATCTGACCTCGGTAGTGAACGAGCAGACCATTGTACATGCAGCGGCGTGAGTTGGAGCAGTTTCTGGGGTGTTAACAATGACACTTTTCCCTGTGTGGTCGGTAAGAGCAGCTGAATCTGTGAAGAGTTGTTGTGAGAGATAAAGTTGCCAAGGGATTATAGACTGCTCTGTAAGTGAGAAAGAGTGTCCGAGTTGTCAAAAGTGAGTGGGACCTGAGGGACAGAGCCTGAAGACGAGATAGTTTCCTATCACCGTGGCCTTAAATTGTCAACATTTGGCCTCCCTGAATCCAATATCCTCAACATTTAGTGTTTTTTGTGGACAAATAAAAGAGTCCTTTGGTGTACCTGTCTTCGGCTCCACAGAGAAGTAGGGTTCCCCCTGCAGGATGGAGTAGATGAGCTTGGCGTTGTTTCCAAACATAGGATCATCAGCATCTGTGGCTGTCACCTGGGCCACTGTGGTCCCTGTGGGGGGAAGCGGATCACACAGTCGGAGTTAGCTCAGGCTGCAGTTCCAGTCGACGGGGAAATAAAGTGATTATGCCACAGTCCCGCAGGGTTTGTCTGTCTGGCTCTAGGGGGGGAAGGGGAAGCAGAGCAAATAGGAGAAGGGGAGGAGGGACGGGGTTGCGGTGGGGTTAGAGGAGGGATGTTGACAAAAGAGTGGGGAGGCTGCGGAGGCGGGGAGGGGAGGGGAGCAGCAGCACTGGCCTTTCAACACTCAGTACGGCAGTGCAGGTGTGTGTGACAGCCTCTCCAGCCTCTCCAGCCCCACAGCGATGTCTCTCTCACTATCCACCTGCCCCTCAATTTCTCTCCGTGATACGCTTTCGCCTCCCTATCTCTCGCACTTGCTACCCTTTTCTCCGCCAACCATATCCTTCTTCTCACCTTGCTCTCTACGCTATCTCTCTCTTTCCCTCAGCCCTCTTGTCTATCTTGTCCTTTTCTCCCAGAAAGCACTCTGTCTTTCTCACAGGCCGGGGAATTTATTGCAGGATTTCTTATTTTCAGTCTCCAACCTTCTCCCTCTGAGTCAAACGCATTATGATTTATGACGAGCCTGATATTATGCTTCAAAAGCAGATTACATATAAATTGAAATGGTAATGTTTGTGGAAAGAAAGGGCAGTGGTTATAATAATATTATTTCAGAAATTTAAGGCATCCGAGCTGCCATTAAGAATCCAATACTTCTGACTTCCTGAGTGAGGACAGATGACAGGCGTTTATATAACCTCTAGTTTGTTGTCTTTGGGCAAGATTTGAGCTCATGAAACTCAATAGAAAATCATATCCTTTGAAACAATATTATTTTATCTTTTCAATAAAAACAGCTGGTGATCTTTGTCAATGAGGCAGATTTTTGGTTAATCTGGATCTCTGACTCTCTTTAACTATAAAAATAAAGCAGCATACCGAAATCTTGAAAAAAGGAACCCATGTCACCAGTCCCAAATTTTGAATTAATGAAATATTTGGTCATTAAATGATCAATTAAATGATCATTTTAGATCTAAAAAGACTAAAATTTGTTTATCTAAGTGCAAAAAAATAAACCTTAACTAGAAACAAGTTTTCTTTCAGGCTCTATGCATTTTGTCTGTGTCCCAGTGTTGTTTAGAGTTAGACAAATGCTTTTTCCAAAGGATGTCAGTTGGATTCTGTGGGACCCAATCATGAATTAAGTTTAGCGTCAACTCATCTAGGAAGTTTCTTAAGTTTTCTAAGTCTAAACTTGGGTAGAACAAAGTGTGAGTGAGACTTTTGAGAATTTCATTTTGAATTCAACAGTCAGATATTTTCAGATCCAAATTCTGGCAGTATTCTTTTCCCTTTTTCTTTCTGAAACGTACCAGTTGGACACATCTCCGGGATGCTGGACACATACGGTTCGTTCTGGAACTGGGGGACATTGTCATTGATGTCCTGCACCTTGATGATGAACTCAGACTCGGGTTCCTCTGGCTCATTGGACTTCCTGTTGATAGCTTGAGCCTGGAGGACGTAAAAGGCCTTTTCCTCTCTGTCGAGCTTTTTCAGCGTCCGGATCTCACCAGTATACTCATCAATTGCAAACACATCGCCGGCGCCTTCCCCTGACAGTATGTACTTGATGGCGAAATCACCTCGGTCGGAGTCAGACTTCAGCTACAGAAAGAGGAGAGAGGAAATGAAAGCTTGTTTCACTTCAGAGGAAACCAGACAACATGCACTTTCAAAGGGAAGTGCCGTATCAAGGGCATGGAGGACATTCAATCTGGAGCGGTACCTGGCCAATAACTTGTAGAGTGGGATCTTCCTCCGGGACAAACAGCTGTTTCCAGATCCAGCCTCTCTTCAGGCGACGATGCAGATGAGGGGACCCCTGGGCCATTTGTTGGGCTTCCAGGCCCTTAGTACCTCTTATATCACTCAGTACCTCGCCAGGAATCATAGAAAAGACTGTCACCATGGCCAAAACACTGGGCACGCTCATTTTTACCGACCAGCCATGCGTTTCATCCTCATTTCCCATGGTTTGTGGACAGAAGAAAGAGGTATCACTTGTTCCAGTGTTACCAATTCTTCATTCAACAGCACAATAATTCATGATCCCGGCGGTGCTGTATCCCATCTTGTTAAGAGGTGTTTTGTATGCATGCTCATGTCTCTGAAATAAAAGTTAACAGTTTAATTAATGGCTGCTCTGAGGACTTTCAGCAAGACACGGGGATTGCAAACGAAGGAATCGAAATCTATGGCAGCTTTATAACAAGCCCAAATATTCAGTCTTTAATTTCACAAAGTTCTTTATGCATCAAAGTTTTGGAATATTTTTCAAATAGTAAAGCTACAGCTGAAAGTTGAGCATTAGTTTCTGAAATGAGAGGTAAATTTCAAGTGTATTAAAAATAAACTTGTAGAAGTTTGAGCTGAAACATGCCTGGAATGTGAAAGACCTGCTAACTTATAACTCCAGGACTGTTTCTGCACAAACCTAAAAATTAATGGTTGAAATAGTTAATGCTAGCTAGAAACTATCAGATATAAAACCAAAGTAGTTAATGCTAGTTCAATATAAACAGAAAATGGTTGATGTAATGAATTTTGCCTAATGTTAAAAAGTAAATAGCTGAAATGCTAAACGTTAGTTTAAGATTTAACAATTGACAAGGTTAATGTAAGCTCAATATTTACAGATAAATAATTGAATAAAGGCATTGGTAGCTTAATGTTAACAGATTTATGTTATTGAGATTGTGAATGTTAGCTTAAATAAACATCTAGTTGCAGGAGTGTAGCCTTAGCTTCATGCTAAGTACTGATGATACTGTTTACCTGTAGCCTATGTGACAGGGATAAAAGGTCGTTGAATTAATTAGCATAAGCTAAACACAATAAATTGCAGTTTGCAATCAGTTAAACTAGCAAACATTAGCTCAGATGCTACAGGAAGTGAAATAACTGGAAGAAAGTGATTATATAAGCAACAAATAAGCTGCCTCAAGTGTTAACACTGTTTTGGCATGATGAATTATTGGTTTCAGAGGAAGCAAAATGATATTGATAAAAATAATGTTAGCTTAAGATAACAAATGGGTAAAATAGCAAACAAATGTAAAATAGTAGAAAGATTAGAAACAAGATGCAACATACAAACAGATTAGCTAATGTGAGCATAAAACATGATAAAAACTAGTGACAGAAACTTGGCTTAAAGATGAAAAACATGATGTTAGCTTAACTTTATGAATGTTGGGAATAGTTAAATACCACAGCTGAAAAGTGGTTGCAAGCCCTGTAAAAGGAGAGTGCAAACAAGTTACCCCCCCAAATTATAAAAGTCGATTTAAAATAAGATGAAATTATGTTTTAAAGCTTAAGTTGGAAGGATATCGAATACAGGGTTCCTGCAGGTTTCAGCAAGTCACATTTAAGACGTTTTAAAGACCTTTTTAAAGCCACTTTGAATGAAAATTAAGACCAAAAACACATAAGTATAGTCGATGGTTGGGGTATCCTGCTGTATTACAGTCAAATCAAAGCATGTGTGTCACTCAATGAGACTTTCAAGTTTACTTTTTGTCTGTTTATTGAACATAAAGTGATTCTCTCTGATTAATGGCTGTATATTAAAGTGTAAACAGTGACCCAGGATGAAGATAAAAATTCATATCAGCAGCTTTTAAGACAGTATCCACTCTAAGTCTCCTTCACAAAAAGTCCTGCAAAAACAACAACAACAACAAAAAACATTAACAAATCCTGCTTTGACAAAATTAAGACCTTTGATTAATTTATCTAAGACCAGAATGTAACATTTCAATGAATTTAAGACTTTTTAAGGCTTATTAAGGATATGTAGGAACTCTGGAAAACTTAAGTTCCGTATCACCTTTTTTGGTGGTAACACTGTCCTTTTAAAAGACGGGGTCACGAAATTCCACCAAAACAACAGATGTATAATGAAAGCAAGAAAGCCAGAGCAGGAATTTATTGTCTTGCATCCTGCAGTCCAGCTCCGGCTCCGGCAGCTGAAAACAGCCCTCTGTTTTGAATTCAGACAAGGCTCAGTATTGTGTTTCATGAGGGGAGGGGCAGGACAGATCATTCCTTAAGCATGACACTGCACTCTGCAGCTGACTAATGAAGACTTCTAATTAGATCAATGTCTCCCCAGACATGGGAAACAAAGACACACAATCCTCTGACAAAGTATGAGTCAAATCGATGCTCCAATTATAATGTGCACTGGGATCAGGGTCAAGAGTGTGAGGACAGTGAAAGTCAGACAAGACGGCAAATTAGTTTGGACAACACAAATACAGTAACTGGAACCGACATTACTGCCATGTCATCTGTATATGAAGTTACATGCAACTTAACAGTTGTATCTTCGTTTTCTTTCTGTGATGGACTAATTTAACAGTCAAAAATGTACAACACTGCAAAAACAGAATTCTAAGCAAATGTTTATGTCTTGTTTTTGATGAGTCACATTCATCTGACTGGTCCAAAATATGTCTAATGTAAAATACACTGTAAAAGGTTGCTGTAAATTTCATGGTAAAGTTACTGTTGAAGTATTTATGGCATCACTACCGAAACTTTGATAACAATACCATACCTGTATTTTTTCCCTACAATCTTTTGCAGTCTACAGTAATATACCATAAAGACATTTCCCTGTAAGTTACTTCAGGTACTTCAGCAAATTACTTTTAACACTGACAGTCAAATTCAAGTTATTATAATTTGTCTTTCTCAGCACCTATTTAAGTAATTCACACGTCTTCTATGTGAGCAAATCTCTCAAAAAGAAAAAAAAACAAGTTTAATCACACATTTATCTCTGAAATTGGATAAGCATCTGACTCACCGTCATCTTTCCCACATGATCGTAGACGTTTTAATGAAACTTGCTCCCAAGTTTTTTTTTCCAGTTCAGAGTTCTCCTACTGTGCAAAATACACTGGAACTAAAATGCTACCAACTCTGACAGTTCCCAGTTGCTAGGCAACCAAAAGACACATTTCTGAAAGTTGTATCACCTGCAAAGCAGTCAATAAAAGCACTTATGACTAATACAAGTACATTGAGTGATGTCATACTCTGAAGTATTATCAATGTTTTCAGACCAAGGACCCCACTTAATGGAGCAAGGATATATAAACATACATTTAGTACACCAGCTGTTTTTGATATTGAACTGGGTCAAGTATCATGTAGGAAAATAACTTGTTATTGTGCATCCAATACAAAGCCATTCAAATAAGGCCCTGGTTCAATTGTGAGGTACATTGAGTCGAGTGGCTTTATTTATTTATTCATTCATTAACATACCTAGTCAACTGACACCAATGCCAATATCATCACTGTCTGTGAATTATATGACATTCAAGCATAGAAGCCAATCAGATTGGCATTTGTATTGTAAATATTAATTTGGGGAAAAAGTCTTGGCTTGTTAGTGCCACTGCTATGCTTAAATGAACTTATTCGATATTTGAAAATATAAAAATATTGCCTTATCAACCAAAAATGTTACAGTCACAGACTATGCTGACCCCCCTGTTGAAGAACTCTGATCTATATGAAATTAGCTGCATATTAGAATCTAGATACTTTTGGGAAAAGTGGGTGATTCTCAGGGTCGTATTTTTTATTTTTGGTAAGATGAGGGTCAAAATGACTGTTACGAATTGCTTATGAAAAATTTTACAATTAGCTTTGTCAAGTTCTTGGAAGACCAGACACAACACAATTACATCTTTTTTCACTACAAGCATCATTTTTGGGTTCTAATAGCTTGAAATAAGACATTTGTTCTGGACTTGTCTGATGAATGTGGCTCCTACACGGCCTAATAAGGTAAATTTTATGCAAAACAAGATATAAACTCTCACTTGGATTTCAGATTTTGCAATGTATGACCAACTTTCTTCATTATAGCTTTGTCTCACTGTGCTACAGAGTGATAACTCGTGTCCAGACTTCACTTTTCTTTCGTAGAATTACCACCCATCTCCTATAAAAAATCAGAAACTTTCTCTAAAGTATCGTCTTATATAATGCTGCGTAGGAGTTTTCTTGCTTTGTCTTTCAATTTCCCGTCATTTCAGCTTGATGTATTGTGTTCTTAAATGGTGAATAGCAACAGAAATTATTTGTCTAGACATGAATCCTTGAGCCAAACTTCTCAGCTCTCATATGTCTGGCTCAGCAGGATCACTTGTTATTAAAGATGTGAAGTGTGGATTGAGATTGAGGTTTTGACGCTCTTATATCAGCATTTAACATGTACACTCAGAGGTCTCTTAATTAGGAACACCTGTTCATCTGCTCGTTAACATGAACATCTAATCAGCCAATCACGTGGCAGTGACTGGTGCATTTCGAATATTCGTGTACAGGAGCTGATGTGCACACTCTTCTAACGAGGGTGGTCCCGGTGGAAATTTAAAATATACACCAGGAGTTTGAGTAGTGGAGTATAAATGCTTTAAGAGCTCATAATGTTGGTGTTTAATCTTGTAAAATGAAATTAGACGTCAAGACTCATTTGTAACGAGCTGGTACAATCAATTACTGATGTGGGCTTTTGTTGCTGGAATTCAATTTAAATACAAAACTTGAATGAAAGTGCGTGTTTGTGCTTCTGTGCCTCTTTACCGAGGCCGTTTTCATATCTCCGAGCTTCGTGGAGTGACATTCCAATTAGTGGCCAGTGAATCGTGAGCCGTTCTGGTCTTTCATAGGGCTGCCAAACCGAACGCCTGGAGCCAAAACTAGACAACAGCCCTCGATGATGTTACTCCGAGCATCTTGCACAGCTGCCAACGTGCCAAGGAGTCTGCTTAAGGAAAAAAATCATCCTGGGGGTATAAAGCTGCACTGATGTGGCTGAAATAGTGCACAGGTCAACAGATGTTTAGGTGCCAATTTAATAAGATTGGACTTTCTGGAAATAAGTGATGAAATCCTGGGGAAATAATGAGTACACTCCCTTGAAAAGGGGAAGAAAAATCTCCGAAGTCTGTCTGTAAATAGCCAAAGTGTTGGGGAGCAAGTAAAACACATGTCCATGCGTGACAGCTAGCTTGATGGTGCTTGACAATAATGATGACCCTGCCAAGTTTGATTTTAACAGCATGACACAGCAACGGACCTTTCACACTTGAAAGCCTTTGCTTTACATTTAAAGATTTATACGAGGAGAGAAAAAATCAAAAGGGACTAAAATTACAAGGAGAGAAACACAAGTGAACTCGATGGTCAATTTTCCCCTTTCAAAAGAAAATCTCATTTCAACGTGACACACAGTACATGCAGAGCGCCCTGTGGTTGACAGCCATTCATTACCTCTAATAGGCCTTCCTCCCATTTCCAGCCGACTTCCTGTAGCCTGTATGTACTGAACGCCGCTCCGCCACATGACAGAATGACAATGAGCTGCAGTCTCACAATGTTAAGCACTAGATGCGCTGAGACCGTCACATTATTTTCCTATATGGTGATGTGTTCTAGCTAATAAAACGTCGCTCTGTTGTGGAAATGGTTCCAAGGTGCTCCTAAAAGGTGCCTAATGTGCCAATGCGAATGCTCAGATGCAGCGATAAAGAGAGAGGCAGCTTCTGCTTGACATTGTGGATGACACGATCAATATCAATCCGCGGTGGCGCTAACTGCTTAGGTAACATAAGGATTAATTTAGCTGCTTTCTGTGCATTAGTAAATACTTTAAATAAGAAGAGTTGGAATCCAAAGTGAGAATGACTCAACACTCTAATTTAATCATTATCCAGCAGTCTAAAACAAATCCATCCGTTCGGCCTCACTTCTTTATCATCCCTCTTCTAAGACAAAATGCCCCTAATTGGTCATCTGGGAGCCCATCATGACACTTGTTTACTGTTCAGCTCCGTGAAACAACAACGCTGACTGACATGCGCTTCATGTTTCCTAAATCAGGTCCTCAAATGAGTCCAGAGACCGAGCTCAAACGTCGAGGGAATGTCACAACATCATGTACGAGCACGTCAGTAATTTGTTTGACTTCATTATGTGGGAATTATCACTGGTTAGTGGCATGTCACGAAAACATACCCCAACATTTATCACCAGTAGTAATAAAATCTATTATTTGCTCCTTTTGTCATTGAAACAATTAACTGATGCTGCTTGGATTATTACTTAAGAGTAAAAAGGAAATTTGGAGGAGAGGTAATTATCTAAAAAGCCTTAATTGGGTGATAAAAATAAGTTTGTGACCGCTGTTAAACGTTTAATTTTAAGATACACCAGACCGGGACGGCATAATGCGAAGACAATCATTGGGATTCAGATATTTAAAAGGCAAACTGGATGTATTTAACGCCCCCAGTGCATTCAGTAATACTGTTTATGGGCCTTTGGCAAGGATTGTGCTGAAATGCCACGTCATGTAAACAGTTTCCTGACATTTCATTATTTCACCAAGGTTCTCTTTGCATGTGTTGGGGTTGTTTTGCTGTAAGGGGGGGGGGGGGGGGGTATTTTTACCTGGCTGTGCCTTCTTTTCATAGAGTAATATGCCCCATTTCAGTGAGCAATTACACCACTTAAACAGATAATAACATAAAAAAAACATAATAACTGTTGTTATCCAGGAACATTAAAATTTACTTTTTTATAATAAAGTGGAAAAACACTGGAGCACATGATTATTTGGTTGAAAAAAAATACTTATTTACTTTCATTCATGAACAGAAACATTACTTTTAGTGGTTGTGTTTTACATCTTGATAAATTTTGACAGCTGCTTTTGTATGTAAAAAATATTATTAGTATATAAATACAAATTAGTATTGATATTGATGTATTTTCTTGGTATTGGATCAATCCCATATTTTGCAGTATTGCACACTACTAATGGCCGATCTTTAAAGCTGATATTTAAAAAACTTTGTACTCAAGTTCAAAGATTTTACTTACAATGAAACCCTTTGCGATGAAGAGGGAACATTTGAAGACTTCAATAAATACTGATCAAAATTGTATTTAAAGATATGTATATAATTTAAAAGTTATAAATTTTTAGAAATGTGCATCAAACTGCTTTTGAGTGTTGTAAGATTGGCTCAAAAGAAATCCAAAACAAGACTTTTATGAATGCCTGAAAGGTTTTTTTTTCTGTAGAGATGGAAAAAGAAAAAAAAAAAAAGTTCTTGTTTTCAAAATACATATCTCCTTGACTTGGTGGTTAGTTGGTAAATGAGACTTAATGCTAGCCTGCCATCAAACAGGCACAAGGAGAACACAAACCAGAGCAGATGACACAAGTACAATTCACAATATAACAAACAAAATGTCAGTAACGGGACCCGGTTGTTTTACATCAAGCATTTTTGTGAATAAACCAACAGAGGTGAAATTTATGACATGATAAAAAAAAAACTTCGAGCGGTGTGTTCTCTCAGGAATGAACTGCATTTACTGGTTGAAAGAGAGGCACTGTTTCATTACATCAAACAACAGGCCTGAAAACAATGATCCAAGTTTGTTTGGGCTAGAAAATCAAAACTGGGACTTAAGTTGTAAAATTCTTTCTCTAAAATATTTTTCTCATCACTTAAATCAACTCTTGAGTGAGTGTAATGAGTCTCAGTTTCTTTAGATTGTTCGACAACAGAAAAACCTTGACATCATGTCTAAAAGTGGAAGAAATTGACTCCTTTGAAACAAGAAGAAGCCTTGGATTGTTTGTATTCAGTTATTATGAGTTTCAGGCTTTTTCTGCCGCTTTATGCTGAAAAGATCTCAACTCTTTGTGTTCTTTTCTCCATCTCTTCCTGAAAACATAAAACCGCTTCTAATCATCTCCTGACAAAAGATCATCACTTATAGGATGCACAGTAGTCGTCAACACACCCACCTGTTTGTGTGATGCTGCTGTCCCTCGAGCCACTTCACCGAGCGCCGTCGAGAGAGATCATCACGGGGTGTAAAGAAACACAATCTGCTTGACTAAATACCCTGGTACTGGAAAGCAATTCAGTCGCCACAATAGCAGAAGCGAACGCGCGTGGTTCTCACAATGCGTAATCCCCTCTGCTGACGACCTCCCCTTTTCTTCTTCTTCTCTCCCCTTTTCTGCCCTTTTCAAACTTCCTGGAGAAGAACAAACACAGGCTCTATTGTCTGGGACTCGCATCTCAAAGCTGCAGAACACTCAGGGCCTTCATCGCCATGCAAATAGTAACAGGCCAGACTCACAAATGGATTTCTATCTTTTCACTCTCTCTGGTTTTTCTCCCATTTTAGTGAACAATCCGGCGCTTATTAGAGTTTGGCTGAGACATGGAGGGGATGTTAACTCATCCACTGTAGAAGCACTATTTCTGAAAGTGATAGTGAGGCAACAGACTGTTTTTGACATTCAGACCAGGGAGCATGCTGTTCCTGACCTGATATGAACACTTTTCTGGAAGTGACCTGTTGCTACACAGCATGCAAATTATATGTGAAGCTATTTTTCTGTCAGAGGTTCACATTTTTTTACTATAAGAGCATAAAACAAATAAAAAATACAGTGATTTAAACTCTGCATGCAGGGAGTGTGGATTAAGAAGGATGTGTAACAAAGCAGAGGGAAACTGACTAATGTTTAATTGCTGAAGCTGTATTATGAAATAGAAAAACACAATCTGGGTTTTTAGATTATCATGAAGAAACTCTGTATGCCCTTTTAAAGCTCCTATAATGAATTTTAAGCCTTTTTAAAGCTCCTAAGGATTTCTATGCAATCAAACTTTTTGAAAGTAGTTTTGTGCCATTAGAGCCCCTGTGTAGAGTTTTGTCAATTTAAAGCTTTCTTAAGAAATTTCAGGCCTTAAAGCCTTTGTTAAGAGTTTTTTTTTTTTGGCTCTACAACACCTTCGAAATTCATGCGAGCTAAAGGAACAAGTTGCATTAAAGCTACTGTAAGGATGTTTATGCATTAAGGTCCCAATAAGAATTCAGATGTTCTTTACTATGCCTTGAAAAGCTCTTATGAGGATATTTGTGCTTTTTAAAGCTCCTGTGATGATTTTTTATCTGTTCACAGAACACACTGAAAAAAATGTTAATGCTTCTTTTTGTCCAATACAGGCAAAAAGGACGTCTCAAACATATCAACTTATTAAAACAAAATAATTTTAATGTCTAAAGTTAGGGTGGGGGGTAGGTGTCAACTACATGCTCCCAAACTTTTTCTTTTGCAGTTTTTAGGGTGGAGATGTCAACCGATTTACTCATTTTGCTAGTACATTTAAAGCTCCTGTAAGGAATTTCGGGCTTTTAAAGCCCTTGTGAGGATTTTTGCTAGAAAATGTAACTTAAAACAAAAACTTTCTTCATCAAACGTATCACTTGCCTCTTCTCTTGATAAGCTAACGCCTGTGCCTGACCTAACGGGGAAACATGAATGAAACATGAAACGTCTTTGCAAAGTGTCTGTAGCTCTGAAATTGGATCACTGTTATAGTTCTAGACAGTTTTGTTTTGTAACGTTTGCTTTTTTGCTAATCGCTCGGTAATATCATGCTTTACAAACTCAATGCTAAAATCTGTACGCTAGGTGAACAATGAGTGTTCTCTGTAATTATGGTCTCTCCAATTAACGGGGATGTAAAGTTTGTTGGTCTTAGAACGCTTTTGAGTTTACAACGAAGTAACCTTTCAGAAAAGTACCCTGAGAGCCTTCATTACATGTTTCTCGTAAACACGCTAACCTCTGAGGGCTAATTACAAACCCTGACAATGCTAATGGATTCAATAATTAGAATGCTTTGAGAGCGGCAAAGCTAGCATTGTTGGTCGTAAATGTCTCCGAAGCAGCCCGTCGCCCTTCCCTTCACAGCTTTGTGACAGGGTGGAATTTGTTATTTCGGAAGTTGAGATTAGTTCTCTCTGTGAACTCCGCCGCTTCCATTCTGATTCCATATCAAACAGAGAAATGTCAGGACCTGCACTGTGACATTTAAAACCCCCATTGTAGACCTTGTCTAATTGAACCTCCCTCATTATAATGATGGAGTGTGGACCGAACACTGCGAAAAAGAATATCACAGATGAAAGCTCGGGGTTTGGTGCCAGAGAGGATTATTTACATTCCTGGCTCTCCTTTTCTCTCCAGACGTAGCTGTGAATCCGACTATCTCTCAGTCTCTGGTGACATTTTAAGGCTGTCAAATAATGGCGACAGAGTAATGGTCAGCATATTTGCGACAGGATAAAGGTGAGTGTGGTCAAATCAGCATTCACGGAGATGTCATGTTGCATAAATAATGCAAGCAGTAGAGGAATATACGACTTGTATTATCACTATCAGCAGAGGCATCAGTCTTTTGACAGGAGGCATAAAGACACGATAATGATGCTCTGACATTAAACTTGTGATTTTCGAACAGCAGACATCCTAGTCGTTCTCATCTTTCACACAAGCAGCTCGTCTGGTTAATGTTTCCAAATGTGTTTTTTGAAAGACAAGTTGTGTTTGTTAGAAAACGCAACCCCAATGCGAGATAGAAGTTCATAAGTTCATGCTCACAAGAGATAAAGTGCTGAGGAGTCGATGTTTTGTCTTGTTGTGCCCTTCACGGCTTGCATTCATATTGTTACAGTGTGTTGCTGTAATTGGAGGGCGAATAAAGCGTCATTGGCATTCTGCTCAGTCCACTGTGGTGAATTTGATGAGAATGTCACATTAAAAATGCATGTTCCTCATACGTTCTTTGGCCTTTGTCTTTAGCCATGGGAAACAGCGGACACTTATGACAAATAAGGACGGAGACAATGCCGCCTGAGGTGGATCAGTGTTCTCGACAGGAAACATCAGTGCCTCCTCCACACGAGACCGTGCAGTTGTCAACCACCCGGGCTGATGGGGGAGAAGAAATTGGGTCACAATAAAGAAAAAAAAGTTGCAAAGTGAAAGCATCTTTTAACTGAGAGAAAATCCAAAAATACACAATTTTTTTCCACTCGATTGTCAAAAGCCTCATTTCCACCAGACAGTCTGGTATGGATCAGTACAGTTTGGTACAGGTCAGATCAGTAAAGCCTGATCCTGTGCGCGTTTCCACAGCCAAGCGTACCCTGCTTGATGGGCCGGATGTCGAGAGCAGCGTCAGCTACGTAACAGCGTGACGTCGTTGCAGCGCGACACAGTGTACCCCACTAATAAATACAACGAAGAAGAAATCGGCGGCATTGTAAACAAAGAGCAACGATGGAGAACATTTAGCAACTCTGAACAGCTGCTGGATGCCATCTTGAGAATAAAATTCTGCGCTCGTACATGAGTAGAGATTAAACATGGCGGGGTTGTGTGTTGTTCTTTATGAGCACTGTCGCACAAGAAGTGACAAATCTTTCAACCAGTCAATGCACTGCAGTGATTACAGCCCCACCCCTGGGGCCGGTTTGGTACGGCTTGACAACCCAACGGAAGGGTA
Source organism: Thalassoma bifasciatum (assembly GCA_008086565.1). NCBI lineage: Eukaryota > Metazoa > Chordata > Actinopteri > Labriformes > Labridae > Thalassoma > Thalassoma bifasciatum. The sequence continues at coordinate 147,669 of RPOG01000734.1, read as the reverse complement.
CTGAAAAGTGGAGCGGGACGGGTCGCTTATTATGGGACCCGTCCCGGTTTTAGTCCATGGAAACGCCACAAAATGCGTGCCATACCGAGGCGAACCGAACCGATCCGCTTGGTGGAAACTAGGCTAAAGGTCTGACTTACATAAAGTGTGGCCACTTTCTCTCGAGAGGCTGAATAAGGGCACATTGTAAACATCCCAAATTTTGAAGTTTAGTCTCTAGATGTCTGTAGTCCAGTTGTTCCCAACCTTTTCCGACTCAGGGCCCACTTGTAAAGCTCAAAAACGTTTGAGGCCCACCTCCAACCCAATAAGTATGTGATAAAATGCCTTCATAGAACCCCATTTGTAACAGCGACACAAAATGTAAGGACTCAAAATGTAAGTTTGTTATAGTATTTGTAATAACAGGTCAATAATGAAAGAGATGTTAAGCCAAAACATAACAACTTTTTGCCCAAAATATAACAACTTGTTACATTTTGGGTTGGTCATTACATTTTAGCTTTTACTACATTCCTTTTGTAACATTTCAGGCTTAGCACTTTTGTTATATTTTCAACAAGTTTTTAAAATTTGGGTTTTATTACATTTCTTTTAGTTCATTTCTGGCCATTGTTATGTTTTGGGCCATGTTACCTACAGGTATTAACATACCTTTTTAGATGACTTTTTTTTTCATACATGAATATCTGAACTGTTTTAATTTCCTTTAAAACTTAACTGAGTTTTGTCATTTTAAGTGTTACTCCGTATTTTTTTATCTTTGTTAATTTATTTGTAGCCTACCTTGTATCTTTATGTAATTACACTCCAATCAAATCAAACTATTCTGGAAATGATTTCGTGGCCCACTTGCAATACCTCCACGGCCCACCAGGGGACCCCGGCCCACAGGTTGGGAACCACTGCTGTAGTCTGTTTCACAGAATGCTTAAACATTGCATGCAGTCAAGGAGATCTGGTCAACTTTCAATACAGTTGTATGGAAATCAAAATTGTTGGCCATATTATTAGGGACTGAGCCCGAGGACCATAACCCAAGGCAAACAGGAAAAATTAGAAAAAACAGAAAACTGGCCAAAAAAGTACATATTCAAGACCTGTGATACAAATCAAGTTTGGTGACACCACTTATGGCCTCTTTATTTCCCACCATTTGCACAGTAGAAAAAAAATAGTATTCTTTTTGAAAAGAAAATAAAATCACACACCAGCCTGTCGACATCAACCAACAGACACCGAACCTTTTTCAGCAAGCAAAGAAGAAAAGGACATTCTGTAAAACTCGCAAACAAATTGTGAAACCAAAATGAAATCCAGTCACAGCAATTCAGTTTTTCACACTGACCAAGAGTTCTAAACTTGTTGCTCTTCTGATTCTTGTTTTCCACAACAAAGGCAGTAAATGATCATAGGTGTAACAAACAGAATGACCGGCAAAGCTTGACAGACTGGTGGAAGATTCTCTAGCCTGCACATGATGGAACAGCAAAGGTATGGTGAGTTTCTTAAAGTGAAGATGTTTCTCAGCATTTTTTAAACAAAAGTAGCAGAGGCAACGACTCTTGTTACAAAAACCTGAAGCTGACAAAAGGAAAAACAGGTAAATGCCAGGTGTTCTTGAAGACTGAAGAGCTGCTCTGGGAAAACGCAGCCACACAGGCTGTCTTCAGGCACACTCTCAAGAGGCAAAATGTTTAATTCATCAGAGCATATCTCATAAAAACAACTAGGAGGCACCTGAGAGGCAGGATAGTGGAATGTAAACAGCTATAAAAGTAACAATGTGGATTATTTGACGATATTCAACTTCCAAAAACTGCCAACAGAGCAGTGAAGGTCTTCTGAAAGTGGAGGGGAACGAGCAGGTGGAGCTATATGGTGATTTTAATGAATTTCTCCAAAGAGGGGTCTTTAAATTTGATGGCATGGTAAACTTAAGTCTTAATGAGGAAATAGAGTTCAGGTCATTACTTTGAACTGTATTTCTTTAAGTTTCATGTAACTCTGCCCCCTCTTCTGGGTTATTTGATGGAACTTCCTGTTTTTTGTTGAGGTCACTTTTGGCTGATCATGGCAACATGTGGTCAGTATGGTCTCTGGAAATTACACAAGAGTAGTTTGGGGATGAAACGCAAACTACTGTTGCGTTTCATCCGCTCTAAAACACAAACTTTTGAAAACGCCCCCCAGAGTGGAATTTTTATGAAACGCCAATTCACTGTTGCTGTATAAACAGCAAGCCGGAGTTTTCAGTAGAAACGCCAGCGTCAAGCTCAGCTTCTCATGTGCGCATTGAACCTCCACTATGCCATGTGCAAACCGAAAAACAATAACAATAGTGACCTACTACCTCATTCTTGTGCTGCTGAATCCACTGCCTTCTAAAAAAAATGGGCATTTATTGCACTTTTTCTACAATCAGAGAAAAAGGTTTTAGTTTAAACCCAGGGTGATCAGCTCACCTCTTCTTCAGCCTCTAAGCCATTGTTGTGTATACAGCTCCTACAATTATATCACCATCTACAGGCCTGACATGCATACTGCAGCATTTTAAGTCCCTCAGTGTTTTAGTGCATTTTTAGCTTTGTAAGTTGAAATGCTGTGAAGCATTGTTGTGTAAACTGGGCCTTAGTATAGTGGACGTGTGAACATGGGAGCTATGCTGTCAAGTGTGGAGGCAAAAGCTCCTGATAAGGTCACTCAAGGCAAATTGGTCCCAAGAGACTTATGTCCTGTTCACACTAAACATGAAGATAACCGTGGGTAAATTGGGTAAATCACACATAAGATCAATGATGTAAGTTGGACAACTGGACAACTCAAATTACACCACTGCACAAATTCATGATGCCACAAACACTTTGCTTGTTTCATCAGCTCATTCCCAAGAGTTGAAAAATTTGATCGTCAGCTAATCATTTGGGGTTAAATTGGCCAATCAGCATAAATATCCTAAGGCCCATGTGTTTCCAACAGTATCACTACAGCTCATTTATTCCACCACACCAACAGTTTTTAATACACCAGAAAAGACTGAGCACTTCCTGCTTTTCTTTTTGGAAAGTGGCCTTGGTGTGAGCAACAGTGCACTACAAGGTGTGTTTAAAAAATGTGGATGTATAAATAATCGACAAGACTGGAGGGAAGAGTGCCAGATATTATAATGCAGGCGGCTTTTCTGTCCTAGGATTGTTGTCTGGCAGATTTGGGATGTCGAGTTTGACTTTCCAAGAAATTGATGCTGAGCGCTGTCACATTTAAACAATCTCAAAAGGGCGTCTATCGATTTGTTGTTTTGAACTGTACAACAATTTGGAAGTCTGCCACCCAGCTTTAACACTTAATGTATTCTCCTCTTTCAGTTTTGATTGTGGCGCAGCGTTATTGATACCATTCTTGCACTGAGTTTGACTGAGAATGAAACCACCTACATGAGCCTCAGAAGTAGGAAAGTCACACCTCTGTTTTTCTACTTTATGTCAGCATAGTTTCATCTACTGAGAGTGAGAAGTGACAGCATTTCTCAGAGGATTAACCAACGGAAAGAGCAGACTCCACTCTGTTCTCGGGGGAAATATAGTTTTGAGTTGAGCGTGTGGTATCCATCATGCTGATGAAATGCATAATTAATTCTCATCATTCCTGTAATCCTTCTCTAGACTTGACCGCGAAGATGAAAATTATAAACGTGGGGCCTGTGTCAGCAGGGCGGGTGATTTCTATTGTAGTTTTCTCACATGGCAGCAAAGAAACGAAGATGATAAATCAGCAAGGTTAAAAGTATTTACACAAATAAGTTGAAAACAATCGATCTGGTGCACCACTATGTCATACCCTTAGGGATGAGGTTCCCCTGGAAGAATGCACAATCCTCCTGGCCGGGGTTCATTTGAGACGCAGATTGTGTCTGATTGATCAATGAGAACCACTGCTGAGCCATCAATCTAACAAGAGTGGAATAGGAAAAAGGGAGCATTAACATGTATAAGCTGCCGTGTCCCGACAATGTCCTCTACCTTGAGTTGGTGGGAAAGCAGCCACCTCTGGGGACGTGAACAAAAGCGGTAAGACTAAGACCTGCAACAGGAATGCGTTACATAAGGACAACAGGGACGCTGTCAACATCTCAGCCTCTTTGTGATCTCAACTCTCACACAGACGCAGCTTTGTATCTCTCTATCCCGCCAAAAAAAAAAGGAAAAACATCCTTTTATGGAGCTGCTGCTACTCCCCGGCACCTGCACAGCCTCTTTTTCACAGGTTAGAGAGTTAATTATCTCTGTAAAACGTGAATATCACCTTCATATGCCCTACAGGTAATCATCACTGTAAGCCTCTAATGAAAGCATAAAATTGCTGGCACCTTTTCGGCCACCTCTGGGCTGCAGTATTTAAGACAAACAGGTGATTAATGAGTGATTTGTGCTGGTATTGCTGGTGGACAGATGTTCCATATTGCGGCAATCATTGGGCGGAGTAGTTAAGAAGTGTTCGTCAAGGTCTTTCTATGAGAGTGAATTGCTTCCTGCCAGGGAAACAGAACTGTGCTACCCAAAGTGTCAAACACTAATAAGACTAACAGTGGTTCTCACTGAGGCAACACAAAAAAGTCATTTAAATTTATGATTGAAGACTTAAGTCATTAAATATATAGTGATTACCATTACATTACGGTGATGTAAAATCTGGGTGCTAATTAGCTAGATCTTGAGGGAATAAATTATGAATCCGCCTAACAAAGTGGAATGGATGGATATAGAGTGGAGGTATAAAACCACAGACAGAGCAACAGCCACCCGGAGGGGAGCCAAAAGGTTCGGAGCTCCCCCTTGTGATTGGCTGCAGTACAGGCGGTACACTAGCCTCCTCCATTATAACAGGTGGAACATGGGTTAAACTATACAAACTTTAGCTTTACCATATTTTCAGTTTGGACTTGTAAGGGTCTGACGTTGGGAGACACAAAATGTAAAGAACCAACACGAAACAAGGAGACATAACTCAACACATAGAAACATGTCAACACGCAGAGACATGACATGACATGGAGAGATAAGATGATGCGACGCATAGACAACACTTGGATAGACAGGACACTGAAGTACAGACATGATATGATATGTTCAGATACACAATCATTCTTAGGATTCGAACCAGGAACCTTCAGTCGAAGGGGTTACAGCACCAACCACAGCCTTGGTCAAACTAAGATATTAAAATAACCAACAAGACTTGTCTACATATTAAGTTTTGGACAAAGTTAGTTTTTTGTTTGTTATACTAATGTCACACCCTGTGAAAAATATGTTGTGACATCATGCTTGAACGTTATGCTATGCTAACAAATATGGCTCCAGAAGCAACACTTGGCCAGATTATCATAGTAGAGGAGGAATAGTACCAATAACAAAAGCTATCCCAAGAATCAACTTTCCTTACTCATTGATATTAGCTTAAAATCAGCTGTGGACTGTACCCACTCAGATAATCTTAAATGTTTAACTGGTACATATTGTGTGTGTATTTGTCAGCAGATCAGGAAAGATGTCAGCCCCCCATTTATCAGGGTTTCTGGAGAAAATCCAGCTCTGGAGAAATCTCAATTCCCAATTTTTTGATCTTCCAACCTCAGGCAGCACTGCATTAAAAACAATCCTGACTCTGTAGTGGAACTCACTGCATGGGCGACTGTATAAATGTCATCCAGAAACACTGTCCAACTTCCTTGGACTCAAGGCTACTTTAAACAAACCGATGATAATTCAAAAACGGTGCTTTGGTCCTCCAATCTAAAGAGATAAAGCCACTTCCACACTGATTACAACAGTATGGCTCGGTAGTAACATAGTCCAGGTGCTAAATGGTCCCAACTGAAGTCCTGACTTGATTTGATCTGTTTTTTGTGGTATCATGAAACAGATAAATGCAACAACAGAGGTGGCGCACTGTTGGGATAACTTCCTGAAACTCCCTTTTCTGCAGACTTTACCTACAAAACTATCTCCTCACAAGTCTTGTGTGTATATTTTGGTATATCCAGTTTATCTCTCTTTTGCAGGTTTGGATAAATAAAAGATGAGTTTACAAATGACTACAAATTCTGACATCATTACTATAAGCTCCAAAATATACACTGGTTTAATAAATGTCAGTTCTGGGGATATACAGAATAAGCTTAAATATTGACAGAGAAGATATTGCAGCAGTCTCCATAGTCGCTGGTCACAGTATTACTCAGCTTGTGGCATTATTCATTCAGTCCTGCAGTCATGCACTGGCGCAGTAGCTAATCTCTGCCCCTGAGGCACTTCAGCAAAAATGCACCTGTTAAAAAAAATCCTCATCCATGCTATTGTGAATGGTAAAAGATTAGCTAACATTTTATAATAGTTTGGGGGATTTAGTGGGCACTTGTGTTTCTCTCTGGCTGGGGGGATGCTTTGTCACACAGCGTATTCCATCCCAGTTTCCCCGGAAGAGCTTTAAAACCAGTTGTAGGTATTTTTGAGGTGAAAAATACAAACAAGGACCTCCTACTGAGATACTTATGTAACTTTGTCCATGTTTTGATTGACATGTGGTTGATTAATCAGGCTTTAGAAATCTTCATGTGGCCTTGTTTTGCAGGGTGTCTTACCATGTCGTTTAATGTTTCAAGTTATTCTAGGCATACATCAACTTTATGGTGTGCTTATATTTTTTACTATAGACAGAAAAATTGGTCCAGATAAAAATTTCCTTCCATTTTATCAACACTAGTTTCCAATAAAGTAGCATACATTTGTAGCATTGCAGTGAATGGGAAGACTAATTAAAAAGTTTTAATACCGATCATTTTTGAGGTAATTACATCTAAAGAAGGTCATCGAAAGTATAACTTGTTTTAAAAACTTGTAATCATGAGAATGTCTTCTAGCTGTAAATCAAATTTGAAGTGGATTGGATTTACCCTTGAAGCGCAGTACATCCAATTATGATTTATGAAAATGGCCCATAAACTCCACTAACTTTTGCTAATGTATTGAGGATTGTAATAGGGCGACCAAATTCCGAAAAACCCAAAAGTGGACCCTTTACCTGGCCTCTTGGAGATCCTGCATAAAAACCCCATATAATTCAAAGACAACAAAGTAGCTTCATGACCTATACCGTAATTTAAAACAGACATTTTCATTTGGAATTGAACATTTTTAATTATAATGACTTAAATAATGTATAGCAGCCTATTTCCTTCAGTTAATTGTATAAAAATGAAAATCTGGCTTGTGTCTTTAATTTTTTTTTTTTTACTTAGAGCTCGATTTAGACCTTTTCCTCAAAATTATGGCTTTTTATCTTCAAATTTTTGCCTTTTATCCTCAAATTCTGACTTTTTCTCTCCATTTATTTCAAAATTTTGATTTCTTAAGGTAAAATTTTGACTTTTTATCCAAATTTTTTGTCGAAGGTTCAATTTTTTTGTCTTAACATTTTGACCTTTAATGCCAGAATATTGACTTTTTGTCTTAAAATTTTGACTTAATTTGGGCCAATAAAAATTCTGAACATGACGAAAAGAGGGGACAAAGAGCGGTACGACTGTTTATTTGCAGTTTGTTTGTAACAGCTCTTTATTGTAAATATCAATGGTTTGTCAAACAAGTTGAGAAAAAAAACAGACATTTTGGGGAATTTTATAAAATCACCCCAAAAATAGTTTTACAAACAGAAACCTAGACTGTACATTTCCTGTAGGATTGAAGGTAGAACTTCTGAAACTTATTATGGACCTCACTAAGCCACATGTTCTGATCCAATTACATGCATGCACTTAAAATAAACCGGGGTTCCTTTTTTTTTGAGATTTTGAAGGGGCGCTATTAAGTAATTGTGGAATTCCCCTCATGAGATCAATAAAATGTCAGATTTTTCACGCTGTTCAATTCCTCTGCCAAGACTGGGCTGTTAAGGGACACATTTCATTGGACAAAGAAATAGAGGAGGACAAGTTCAATAGATTCCTCACACCACAGGTGCTTTGATGAATATTAATAAGACATTAATTTTTGCTTTTCACATTTTATCATTAGTGAAACATTGTATATGTTTCCTCCTTTAACCTTATTCATCTTTCCAAACTATATTCCCCCGAGGCATTGGTTGGTTTTACATTCCAGTGCCGTTATACATTGTGAGCGTTGAAATAAATCATGTCTAATCGAACAGAATCAAATTGAATCATGGCCTGAATGTCAGATTTTATGATGCACCACATCTTTTCAGAGGGGTCGGAAATTGAATTGAAAATGCAGTCATTAAATCTTTACACCTTTGATACCTTCAAAACCAGTGGCAGATCCCTGTTTGACAAAAGAGGCACTGTGCTCTCAGAATAACAACCAAACAAACATAGTTTCTTTTTGTGTTCGACAAAAGTGCAACAAAATTTGTAGTTGCCCCATATTTCATGTTAATGTAAAGTTATATTTCTTTACAATACTTTAACTTAAATTTCAGATGACAGTGATTATATATCAACCAAGAATGAGGAGAGAGTGGATTTAAGAGTATTTGCTTTGTCATGAAGCCCAGGCACCTTAAAAACATTGAAGGCTATTTTAAAATCAAGCTCCAGTTGTTCCTGAGATATCTGTCTCATAGTTCAACAGGCTGTTAAAATATGTAGAACATGTCCACACTGGGAAGTGAAATAGGTAGACTGAATTGGAATTATCTTTTTGAAACACATTTTTCATGGAGGTCAACCCTGAGCCCTTGGAATAACTTCACTGAATTATACCAATATCTAATTTTCATACTGCAAGGAGACAGGCTTTTTATATCTTAGCCTCATCAATTGACAGGGATTAAAACAAAAAACTGTAAACCTGTAAAAACAACAACAAAGTGCTCCGTGTTTGCTGTTGGAGGCTAAGTCACTGACAATCAGGACACCTTGACACAAGGTTACAGTGGAGCAGCAGGCCTTGTTAACTTTTTTTCACTTTACCGAGCCGTTTGAATCATGGATAAATGTGAAACTGAATCATGAATACAAAACATAACGGCCACAGTGGGAGCAAAACAAAAACAGGGTTATATGATGATTTCTTGAAAGGCATAGCCATGAAATGCTGCACCAAAGACAAAAGTAAATCAAAATATGTGGCTTCACTAGTAACCAAAGACGGTGTGTGGGCTATTCATAGAAGCACATTAAAGAGGGGGTATGATGTTATAAACGTGTTTAACATGGATGCACAGTAACAATGTTCAGACTAAATATGTGCAGATTTTCAAACAGCTTCATATCAACTTAGTGTTGAAATCCATAAATTTGTCTGTAAACTGTTGAAATTCTAAAATGGCACAAGATTTTCACAAGATTTGTTTTGTTGAAATGATGATGTCATTGCATAAGGATCTCCTGACCTGCAGAGGGCTGGCCAATCAGAGGGAAGGGGGTTTGTGGAGCAGGGAGCCCTAAAGAAACAGTACCTACACCAAAGCACTCAGACTGAGGCTGAAATAATGGTTCTCTAAAACACCAGTGTGAGAAAAATGGGGGTTATTTTTAAACCTCCAAATCATTTAAAGTAGTGGTATGATTTATTGCAAAATGTGGTTAATATTTTGCCAGTATCATTGATATCAATACCAATATAAATACTTTTTACACTGAAAAGAAGTGTGTCAAAATTAATCAAGAATAACACAGAACCACTGAAACTAATGTTTCTGTTCATCACGAAAACTAAATAACTCATTTTTTCCAACCAAAAAATAATCATATGATTTATTTTTTTCTGCTTTGTTGTAAAACGGTAAATTTGAATGTTCATGGGATCAACAATTATTATATTTTAGCATTAAATATGTCATTTTCATCAAAAAGTTTGCAGCTACTGGCAGATTATCTTTTACAAGAACATAGCAATAATTAGGACATCAGCAATATACTGATAAATTTAACTACTGATCTCATCATGTAAGTATTGATTAATACTGATATGAATGTTGGTATTTATATGTCCATACTTTCAAGCCACTCACCACTCAAGTGAAGACACTAAAGAGACACCAGGATGATACACAAGAGCCTTTTAAAGTGTATAATAACCCCTCTTTAAAAGGAGCATCAGCATTTACCTATTGCTTACCTGTGAAATCTGTGTGGCTGAACTCTCTTTAAGGACATCCTAAACCAAACAGCTGACACAATATCACAGAACTAACTCATCTCCAAAGGGGATCTTTCCATTTTTCTGGCTCTGACACTAGACTGGCAGATTAAGCCTCCTGGTTCTGCTCTATTGTTGAAAAAGCTCATTTGGGTGTGATGTCTCAGACAAATGTTTGGCATCCACTCAGTCACTGGTGAAGTACAGTTCATTACAGAAAAAGCAGTATAAGGGTTTAAAAACATGATCTTTTTCCCTTGTCTTATCTGCCATGACCTTGCAGTGAAAAAGACGTTCGGTTTGCAGATGCTTCTTGTGCAAAAAAATGCCTCTACAGGTCACAGGCTGCCTCCTTTGCAGCTCTGAAGAGGATAGGACACGACATGACTAATTCAAAAAGACAAACATGTCAAGGCTGGATGTATTTATTAGCTTGTTTGTAAATCTAGATTTCAAAACCAAGAGTGACTTGCCAGCCGCCACACCCCACACTCCTACTCTGAATTTCCTCTCAGAGCCATTAACAGCTTTATTCAGAGTGAGCTCTCCCTTGGTCAAGACAACACTGCCAGGTCTAACACTGCATGTCAGCTTTGACAATTGATACGATAAACCCAATTGAAACTTTCAATCTCCCTCCCGCTGATAAAAACACAGGGGGTGTGTGAGGGAGCGGAAGGAGAGAGACTTTCTTTTCTTGACGGCGTGGTGTCAGAGGCAGCAGACTCTCCATTAAACCACTGAGGAAAACAACATTTGTGTGCACATCTCCTGCAGTTCAGCTCAATATGTTTTCCACAGCAATATGGTTTCAGCGCGGGGAGGTGAAGAGAGGCAAGAAACCTTTGTGATTTAATGTGTTTTTGTAAAGACAGCTTGATGCTTGGTATGCACTTCAATATGTGCAAGGAGACTACAAAAGGTAACTTCTTAGGATATGGTCTCTCAAGTTTTCAGGTGTCCTCAAAGATTTTGAAACGAGTCAGATGTGTTTTCAAAGTTGCATGTAACACATTTTGCAAGTAAAAATTTCTCTCTGGTGTCAACAGTATGACTTCTTCTCTTCAAAGAGTGGACGTATGAGGAAGTCTGCAGTACAGATTCACCCTCCTATATTAAAGAGGGGTATTGTGCTTCCTATTAGAATTTATACTGTCCCTCTGGTATCTCCTAAGTAGCTTAACATGGTGTACAGCTGAAAAAAAACACCTATTTTTCTTTCTCTGATGTTTCAGAAAACCTATATTTCAGCCCGGTCTGGAACACCCACTTTGGTACTGTCTCTTTAAGGCTCCTCACTCCCCAAACCCAGGGTGACCATATTCTAAAAGCCCAAAAAGAGGACCAACTAAATCCGAACTCTTAGAGAAAATATGCAAAGATACTCAAGGACGACAAAGTAGCTTAATAACCTATAAATTTATTTAAAACATTCCTTTTCTGATAGGAGTGAAAATTTCTCGGAGGTAAACAACGTATTGAAGCCCATTTTCACCAGTTAAAAATATAGAAAATGAAAGCCTGGCTTTGTTGATATTTGTTTCTTTTTTTCCACATATAGAGTCAAAAGTTTTAGATTAAAGGCATTTTTGTAATAATAAGACAAAAATTTAACCTTTTTCATACAATTTTGACTACTCATCTCAAAATATCAACTTTCATCTCAGAATTTTGACTTTGACCTCATTAACTCAAAATATTAACTCAAAATATTGACTTTAAATCTTATAACTTTGCTTTTTTAGCTTAATGTTATGGCTTTTTCCCCCTAATTTACATTTTTTTCCTTAAAATTATGACTTTTTCCCTTAATGATTGACACTATCTTATAACTTTGACTTTTTAGCTCAAGTGTTTCATTTTTTTATCTCGACATTCAGGCTTTTTATCTCAATATTTGGCTACTTTCTAATAATTTTTGGCTTTTTATAGCAGAATTTAGACATTTTAGCTCAAAATTTGACTTAATGTGTGCCAAAAAAATCTCAACACCAGTCACGACCCCCACAAAAAGGGGGTTACTACCGTATATTTGCAGTTTGTCTGGACAAAAGAGGACAGACCCAAACCCCTTTCTCTCTGATTAGCCAACTGGTAGCAGAACTATGAGCAGGCCTTGGTGTTTGAGGCCCACCTTATCAATGTGCTTTGAACCAGTCAGGTGATCCTTACATGATGCCCTCATCATTTTAGTGAGTTTCTTCAAGATCTCATGACGATCTCATACTGAGATGTTCCTCCAAAAAGCGAACACTATCACAGACATTGAGGCTCAGGTAGGAGTTTCTTTGGAACATTTTTTGGCACAATTTAAGTCTTCTCAAGTAATCAGTCATCTAGCTTATATGCTAATGCTCCAGCTGGTTTGAGTATTGGAGGAACTTAACTTGCCCCTTTGAAATGACTACAAACACAGACTTGTCAAAACTTTACACTCTTATGCAATTGTTTAACATCTCCCTCCAAAGCCACGGGCATTAATCTGCTACTTTAACATCCTCTCACTCAACCCCAGAGGCTTCTTCACAAGAGGCTGTGTGCAGGGATTTTCTTTAATTCAGCCACAAAAGCGTTAGCGAGGTCGGCCGCTGATGTAAGCGTTGAGGCCTTGCTCACAGTCGGGGTTCCTGTTTGTTCTTGAAGTGTTGGATACTGTTGAGTGGACTGCTCTGTTTAAGATGTTTTTTCTTCCAGTTCTTTGACACATGACTAGAGAATATTTCTTTAAGGGTCTAAATTTATAGATGGGAGAAGCTCTTTTTAAAGGGATTATATTCTGATAGAAGCTTTTACCATCAAATTCGTTTTTCAATACCTGGAAATGAATATTAGCATCAACGTTCTCACCTAAACACATTAGCTCTAGAAATCAAAATTTGTTTTTTTAGCAGCTGAACAGTCCAGACTCTACAAATGTGGCTTCCTCATTATGACCTTCAGTGAAGTGAAGTGAGCATTTGGAAGTGTAGATACATTTTAAAAGAAGTACAGGTACAAACCAGGCTTTGCTGCTAACATTTGGCCAGCTTATGCTAATTTTACACTCTCTGATAGTAGCATATTGATATTATCAATCACAGAAAGAGAAAAAGTTATCTCCATTACAAAATATAGCTCTTTGGGGAGTCCAATACACAGCAAACATCAACAGTGTGAATACATGATGTACAAATTCACTTTTTAGAATTTTTTCCTAAAAGCATGTTGAGTTTTTTATGATCTTCACAAACTTTCAGTACACTGCAGTTAAGTAGTTCAGCTAGCATTTGGAAACTAACTAACATATTAACCGACTAAATAAATAAGGGATGTTTGATACCACTTGCTTGTAATTTTAGCTAACGCTCTTGTATTGACCTGCAGTTGATACCTGTAGTGTCATATTATGTAATAATGCCACAATTTGTAATAAAATTCTTGTAAGAAGTATGCAATAAGTTCTTTCATATTGCACCAAATTGTTACATTTTCTTAATAAAAATAATTACGCATTCTGTTATTACTGACACAATTCTTAAGAACTTATTAATGATGCAGCAAAGGTTATTTCATATTGTGTTGAAGAAATTTATCACAAAATTTGGCCGATAATTAAAAAATGTGTTACAGAATAAAGTGAAAATTTATTACACATTACAAAAATATAGAGTTATAACACAATGTGGTGCTGCAATACCACAAAAACGTGTCTTATAAGCCTTAAGTCTGATTAGCCTTTGGTTCTTGGGACATTATTAAACTTTACAGCCCTGGTCCAGGCCAAACAATTTCATTATTTTGTGCCATTACCTTCAGCACTTTGTTCCAGTTTTATTATAGTGAAAGAAAAATTCAATTCTTTAATTATTAAACTGTTTTCATTTTGGATGGCACTTTATGACCCCTGTATTTGTAATCTGCGACCCCATAGAGCAGGGGTGTCCAAACTTTTTTCCAAAAAGGCCGTATTGCAGACTGTGAGAATGAACAAGGACTGATGGTTTTTACGAACATGTTTATTGACAGTGAAAGTAACAAATGAGTGCTCAATTTGAAAACTATTTCTTTTTGGTAGTTTCTGTAAAAAACAAACAAACAACCAAACAAAAAACTGTCTCCAAGTTTAGTCAAACATTATTATTATCACAGACCTATGAAATAAAACCAAACCTTGGAAAAATATGTTGTTTTTTATGGCAGGATCAGGATCTGGAATTTATCACGTTTGTTTATCAGACAGTGATAAGAACATTTTCAACCCCAAATATTTCTGATTCTGCATTCTGAACCATTTTATGCATCAACTTTTGTCTTTTCTTCACCATTTCATAACTTAAATTCAGTCTTTTGTCCTCTCATGTGTGGTTTTTTTTTTCCTTTTGAAGTGGCCTATGCACAGTCCAAATTTTTGTGAGATGTTACCAGATAAATTTAAGAGTTTTTTCAAGCATCTGACGGAAACTGTAAATGTACACAACTAGAACATGCTTAATTTAAGTTACAAAATTAATACATATTAAAATGACAGCTGAGGGCCGCAAGAAAATAGATGGCGGGCCACAATTGCTTTTGGACACCCCTGCCATAGAGGGTCCCAACCCCCACTTTAGGTACCACTGATGTATAGTTTTGGTGCGTTTGTCATATTTTGGAAAAAAAGGCTTTGTAGCACTCAAGCTGAATTATTCAAGCCTGACTAAACTATGTGGAGCTAACACTGAATTTCAGGTTGTTGTACAGTGGTATTGGTCTGGAAACATCTCTAAAGTAAACTCTTGGTGAGAGTAAGTCATTGTTAAAAGGCCAAAATAGGAAAACTATTCCACTACTGAGAAATATTTCTTTCAAAATGTTCAAACAATACACATTGTCATTGGCGCCGTTGAGGGTTCAAGAAAGAGCAATCAGTCTTTAATGTGCGGTGAGTAAAGGTTCAACATGATGAGCTGATCCTGTAACAACACATCACATGAAAAGATCCGGAGGGTTAAGAGAACATGACCGGGCTGCCTGTGTCACTGTGTCTATCAGTGTATTGATCCACAGACCTTATCAGGCGGTGTATCTGGCACTAACAGGGTGGTGGGGATTGACTTTGCAAATCTCTACCCTGTCTAACTTTCCTTTTGATCTGAGCGTGGCCTCTTTTGGTCTGTGTTTCGCAACCAGCTGGGTTGAACTCGAGCACAGTGAGTCTCTTTGGGGTTGCCATCGTGCCACCTCAAATTTATTTTACCCAATTCTGTCATTAACTCGCAGCTGAAGGAATGCACCTTTAGCAAAGTTTCAAACCATTTAAAAAATTAAAGTCAACTAATCAGCATATTCATATGTCACACAGCTTGTTGGCTTTTACATTTGTGTAATCTATTATTGATGCACCTTGTGTAACTATTGCATCATAGATTACAAAGAATAAAGCGCGGGAACATCAGTATCATCAGAATAAATTGAATAATTGCAATAGTTGCACTGTCAATGGTTATTTCATGACGACAAGATGCAGAAGCAGACATCATGTCTCGCTTCCTCGCCACAATCCAAAGATGACACGGAGCAATAACAAATACAGACAGGTCCCATTAAAGGCATCGCTGACATACTTAAAATAGAAAAGCAGTTATGAGCTAACATGGTACATTGAATGCCCACCATGAGAGAGGCTTTGTCAAAAAAAATCTTCTTTTACTTGACTCAAAAAACGAAATGGCTTAGCAGTTAGCAGCTAGCTTGGAACACTCATGTTCATCTTACAAGTTTAAAGAGAGGCTCTAATAATGAGCTCAGCAGTGCATTGTGGGAGATTGTGCCTCTTTTCATCCTCAGGAAACAGAAATAAAAACAGCAGTCATTAAGAGTTCAAAGAATTACAGCTGTAGCCAACATATAGCGTACACATTAGCATGCTTGATTAACCCCTCACTAGCAAAAGAGGAATTACACGGAAAACAATAAAAGAAACATTTGATTCTTACTTTGAATTTATTTTCAAAGCATGGATTGAAAGAAAGTGGTTCTGCATTTTGAATGCAAGTTTAGTTACCTTGGCTAAGCTAATACAAGATAGGGTGACCAACCGTCCTCTTTTGCCCGGACTTGTCCTCTTTTAAGATCCTGTCCGGCCTGTCCGGTCGGGGTTTATAAAATCCTTCAAATGGCCGGGTTTTTTAGCTTGCCTAGCTTGAGCGCGTCACAGACCAGTGTGTATTTATCATTCACGTTGAATGGTTCCTTTAGAAACACGCTCTGAGAGATGGAGTTTGAGCCGAACCCCGGGACGTGTATTCATTCACAAATCAGTACAGAGGCGCTCCACGCTCCTCACTCACTCACAGGCTGACAGGCAGGTAGACACACTGCCAGAGAACACTCGTACAGAAAGAAAATGCAGAAAAGCAAATGTCATTTCACTGATGAAATGCGAAAAAAAGTTACCCCTGTTTTCGACCGTGTCGTGACAAATGGGAGGCAGAATGTACAGTCGGCAAAGCTGGAACTTATGTCTCTGTGGCTAATAATGGTTCCAACGATCTGCAAGCCCATATCACCACAACAAAACATTCAAGAATAGGCTACCTCTCCTTTTTCTTTTTGTTTAATATTTTGAGGCACTATTTCTATTGTTACGTAACTGATAATTGGGGGGTTATTTTGAAGAATGGTTCTCTACCTCACTTTTCCTAACTAAGGTGTAAGTGTCAGACCTAAGAGAGATGATTATTTCTTATTTTGTTACACATCTGAATACTTGTGTTGCTACAGAACTTGAGTCAATAGGAATTGCTTTAAATTAATAAATATAGTATTCATAAAGAAACTTTTTGTGAGTGTTTTGGGCTATTTCTCAGTATATCCAGGTAAAGTGTTCTTTTCTGGGGAATTCAGAATATTTGTTTAACTGAGTTAGAAGCACAGAAAGCCCCATGACCCATGCAAAACCCCGAACGGGGGTGGGGGTCCTCTTTTCAGAGAAACCGAATATGGTCACCCTAATACAAGACTAACTTTAAGCTAGCCCTACATACAGTTGTGCCCAAAAGTTTACACCCCCCAGAAGAATTTCTGATTTTTTGGCCTTTTCTCAGAAAATATGAATGATAACACAAAATCCTTTCTGTCACTTATGGTTAGTGGTTGGGTGAAGACATTTATTGAAAAAAAAAAAAGTTTACTCTTTTTAAATCATAATGACAACACAAACTTAAAAAGTGACCCTGTTAAGAAGTTTACACAATTCTGGTGGTTTTGATGTGCGTATAAAAAAAAATGAACAGGGTCATTTTAGGTTCATGGTTTAACTCCTGAAAAAAACTGACCCCTGCTCTGACTTCAGTTTTGTAAAGATCGTCTGTCGCCACTGCTCTGATTTTGTCTTTCAGAGACAGCAGGATTGATATTTTTGAATCACGTAGAAGGTGACTTCATTCAGCTGTAAATCTCTATGCACTCATTTACATCACAGAACCTGAATTCAAATCCTCCCTTCAAGTCTTCCAATTCCTCAACAAATCCTCTGTGGCTCCGGTGCGGCAGAGATGGGTCATTTGTGGTGACAGCTCTGAGATTTGGGAAGTGAATAAAACCTCTGACAGGTATATACAGGGAAGTTATTTTGTTCTGGGATGCTGTGATTGAATTCTGTGTGTTGCTTGAAGGCTTATCTCTCCCTTGAAGCTTCAGATTCAGAGCATTGAGGTGACTGGTGATGTCAGTCAGAGGAGACGGCTGTATGATCAGGGGTATCTATTCTTTCTGCATCCTCTGGGTACCATACATGCACATACGACCAAAACTTCACCAATACTTTTGAGTGTGTGTGTGTGCCTTTGGAATTCACCTCTCGACCAAGATGAAAAGGAAAATATCACATTTGTGTTTCTGGACAACATTAATCACACTTTCTTTATCTTGCATCAGTTCTACAACACACCAACAAATAAACTTAATACTTACCCTCAGTATCAGTAATTAGCAGATTCAGAGTAGAAAAGAATTTTAAACTAGTTATGGTTTAGAAGTCTTTCTGACAAATGGATTTTGCCATAACATTTGATTGCTAAAGCTAATTTCAGCTCTGAATACAAAAAAGCTAGCCCTGACCATCGCGTTAGCTGACTGAATTTATGATTGTAAACCAGTAACACAGGCCAGGATTTATTTGTTAACACCCTGAGTGAATATCACAAGCAAAAGTTAGCCTTGGTTACAAATCAGCTAATATCATCAAGTCGACTAAAATCTTTGGTTGCATCCTTTGGTAAAGCTTTGGTTTTGATTTTATTTTTGTGCTTCTGACTGAAGCTAGCTTCAGCTTTCTGAGTACAAACCTGCCAATAATAATCTTTGTGTAAGCTGATGAAAATCTATGTTTTTTTTAGTTGGCATTAAAGCCTGTGTTTACGAGCTTCTTAATAGAGCTAGCTTACCCAGCTATGGCTTCTATCTATTGGGATACTAATTGCCTTGCTAAAGTTGCCATGTTAGCTGGTATCGATACATGCTTGTTAGCTTGTAATAAACTTAGGGCCTTGTAACCTCACGGCTGTAGCTTCCATGTGAAAGCTACATTCGGCTATCAGCTACCGTCTACGTGAGCCACCCAAATTTGAATTTTTTTGATAGTGATAAAGTTTTCAAGCTTGGAAAGTTAGCTTCATTTATGTTAGCAGAATAAGGCCCCGTTTACACGAAACATTTCACCCTGATACGCATGAAAACGCAATTTAAAAAATCTGCCTCTACACGGAAACGCTGAGGGACTGAAAACGATGTAGTACACGTCAGTACTGCTAGAAGGTTCATGCTCTTTCATTTATTTCATTTTATTTCACTTATTCTCATTCAGATCTTTTACATATGTTAATCTTGTAAATACTGCTGAAAGGCTCATGCTCTTTCATTTATTTTCATTGAATTGTATTTATGTTTATTGTCTATTTTATTCTAATTACCTAGAGTTTCATTTGTAAATATTTCTATGTTTCTCTTGTATCCTGCTGCTGCTGTAAAGCTGAAATTTCCCCCTGTGGGACTAATAAAGGTTTATCTTATCTTATCTTGTCAGGCCTGTAGATGGCGATATAACCGTAGAAGCCGTATACATGACAGCAGTATGGAGGCTGAAGAAGATTCAGCAGCACAAGAGCGAAACGGTAGGTCGCTGTTGTTGTTGTTGTTCCGGTCGTGCCTCGCACAGTGGGGGCTTATTGCACACGTGCAGAGCTGAGTGTAATGTCAGCGTATCCAAGATTTACCTGGCGTGGTGTTTACACTGAGACAATGAAAATGACATTTTGGAAAAGTTCCACTCTGGATTGCGTTTTCAAAAGTTTGCAGCACTAAAACTTTTGTGTTTCACCCGAAAACGGTACTTGTGTAAATGGGGTCTAAAATCTGTGGCGGTCTCCTAGTCTGTGATCGTTGGCTTCCGACAAAAGCTAGCTTACCTTTCAGCAGCTTCAGCTATCTCAATATTAATCTCCATCCCTGAGGTTCAGCTTTTTGAAAACAAATGATAAACTTACTTTACTAAGATTTGTGGTGTTTTTTTGTACCACACTGATAAAGACAGAATAACAAGGTTAGCAGCAGAAGCTAGGGCACTGAGCTAGCAAGCAGTCAGAGTATTTGCTAACACACACCCAGCACTCAGAGACTTTATCATGGTTACAACTGTCTACAGTGGTATAATAAGTATTAATCCCCATTAGTTTAGAGAAAGTAACAAATGTGTGCCTCACAGATTAAAACCCAATCAACTAAACAATGTTAGCATTTCACAACAGTTTGTGGAACCTGACTGGGAATGAGTCTTTGTTTACACAGACAGAGCTGTTTCTTCTAGCAGTCAAGGTATTAACCTCCTTAGCCTGAGTCTCTCTGTTGCTGCTAATACGAGGAGAAAGGAAATGATGATTCCAGTGTTAGCTGTGTAATCCTCGTGGCACTTTGACAAACAGTCAGGGGCAGCAGGAGCAAGATTTTCCACAGAAACTCCAGTATGTTGATGGATTTCTGGGAGATTTTTGTTGGGCTTTGCTTCTTTGTATTCAACTCTTGAAATATGAAGAGGATAAAAACTGCACGGCAGGATTCTCTATTCTGGGGTTGTTTCCTAAAGATGCTGGTCTTAAGTCGGGCACTGCTACAGTATGCATATTGCATTAGAGGAGTATTAAGAGCTTTGTAACCAGGAGAAGACAGGGATTTAGATTAGTTCTTCTTTGACTGACTGCCATTTATTTGCCAGTTTGAGAAGTGACAAATATTCAATTTGCTCCGAATCAGATATAAAAACTGACAGAACAGCACTAAGGACTCCTAATACTGTGGCATCTTAAGCCCAGCATGCCACTGCTATTATTATGCTTATGAAATTTCACTTGACTTCCAATCAGATATTACTCCAGAGCATTTTTTTGGACTGTTCACAATGAGTTTGAAGCTTATAATTATACAAAAACCCTTGTTCCCAAGTTCACAAGAGCATCTTGAGGTCCATTGCAGTTTCTAAACTTTCATAGCCATAAATTAGCACTCTGAATGCTAGGGGGGGAGACGTGATGTAAGGCCGATGTCAGTGTTCTCACAGATGTTGTAGTATGGATGCTGTGAGAGTCTCAGCACAAATGCATCAACCTTTCCACTGTCTGCAGAAATGAGTTTGTGAAGTTTGGGTGAGGTTCACATTAAGCTTTTAATGATCTGAAACTCGAGGTTGATGCTTTGTGAGAAATAAAAAGCGAGGGATGAGAGGAAGACAGCCCTTACTGTACAAAGAAAAAGCTTGAGTGCAGTAAGAGTAACTTAATTATGACATAAAAGAAACCCTCTATATAATTGTGTTTAATAAAAATACTAAAATAATTATCTCAAATGTATTATGTAATATTCTAAAAAAAAACTTGTGTGAATTTAAGCACAGACTTTTATTTTGAAGGAGCATGTTACCATTTTTTCATCTTTCAATCTTTCGAACTTTTAGAAAATGACATTTAATATTACTTAACAATAACAATATCTTTATTGTGATGGTTTTTCCATTTGAAACCATCCATTCAAGATAATTTGGAAGTTACATTAGGAATATGGCTACCTTTGACTCAAAGTCCAAAATTTGAGACTTTTCTTGGGGTTAACTTCCTGTTTATTTAAATTATTTCAGCACATCACAGTTGATACAGAAAGGGATGTGATAAAGAACCTTCCTCCAAACTATGTTTTAAGCACTTTGAAATATTTTGGCCCTTATCAATTAGCGAATTAAGCTAGCATTTACAAAGGAGTGGTAGCTGCCATTTGTTTTTGGTGTCTTATACTGACCAAAAAAAATTCCAAAATATATACCTTGAGATAAATATTTAAGAATTTCTGGCATTAACTAACCTTTGCTTGTGGTTTTACGCTCTTATGTGGACTTGCAGCCAATTGATATCTCCCATTCTTAAATATATAGGTTAAAAAATGTGCTTTTTGTTTTTGTATTTTATGTCATTCTTAGATACTAATGAGCAAACCCTGGTGATTATATTGAGTAACTCGGCATTGTTCTGGACTTTTGGCTTTTTGTTGAGATCAAAAACATGTAGATCAGCTGTATTTGCAAATCCACTCACTGCAGTACTTCAGAGCATCCAAGTAATCAATGCGCAGTAACAGACTGATCAAAGCATAGAGGTATTAGGCTTAGAACATACATGGGTTAAGACAGCTGAAAATCCCCTGGTTGTCTGCAGTGCTGCAGAGAATTAAACCAAAAGTGGGGGAGCCTGCTTATTGTGTTATGCGTTGACAAAAAGAGTTACATTTTTGAAGATCTAACTTTGGAGGAGTCTGTGTCAAGTGAAAAAGTGAGAATGAAAAGTCCAAGGTGTCAGAAGCCCCGGGTTGACATTTCAGCTCTGTTTCCAGCATCTGCACTGTGAGCTAATCTTTGCCTTGCTGAGCAGTGCTGAGAATGCAGAACAATTCAGACATCCCAAATTTTTCCTGCTTAGCATTAGCATACAGCAGGATGCCACCACATTGTCCCAACAATGTCAGTGTGTTTGTAGATTATTCAACATTTGCATAAAAATAAGTAAGACAGCAAATGCAAAGCCTGCTATTTTCCTCCTCACATGAGGGATCATCCCGGAGCCATGACAAATCCTGAGCTTTGTTCATTGACCCCACGGGGTCAATTACGTTTACAGCGAGAAGGCACAGAGAGCGCCTCGGGTTCACAAGACGGTAGCGTTGGAACGTTGATCGATGGCAGGGATGCTTATCAGCCACAGTGTGTTACAGACACCTAATTGCAATTGATCTTCTTTGCTGTACCATTAATTGTAAATCCTCTCTCAATCACAAACTCCCCACTGCACATGTTGGACTCCAAAACTAAAACTTCATTCATCAGTGAGCCCCGCATCGGATTTCAATACAGGAGTGCTCAGGCAGACTGTACAGAGCTGAGAGACACAATCATCTGGTTCAGTGTCGAGCCCCGCGCCGCTGTTCGCTGGTGGTTTAAAGGTCAAGGTTGATGGCTAACAGCTTAGTGCGCTCATCAAGATGTCAACACACTGACTCATGGTGTCAAAACATGAATAAGGGCGCCACATCAGATGTTACGAAAATGATTATTTAAAGACTTTTTAATTATTTAATTTCAGCCACGCAAGCTGAATGTCTTCAGGGATGTCACACAGTCTGCCATGTTGGGGAACTGAAATATCACAACAAATAATTCTTTAACTGGCATGAAAGTTTGTACTGACACTAAAGGTCCACTGAGGGGAATGCTTAATGACTTTGGCTGCAGACTGACTTTAACTGTAGCGCCCCTATGAGGCAGAAAAATGTTGGTTCAGATAGATTTTGAAAGAATCAATTGTGGGACTACAGTGCTTTCCTTTTATAAATGGTTCTTTCAGGCTTTTTGTGTCTTTATTCAAAGATAACAGCTGAAAGAGAACAGAGCTTTGGAAAAACAACCAGTTTTTCTAGGGTTTAAATTTTTTTTCAGCAAAATATTTCAACAACTTTCACCTAGATTCGAACCTATGTCACACTGAAGCATATTTGTAATGTTGGTGAATATATTGGCGGTGCTTACCTTATTGTCTGAGAGCCCTTTAGTCAGAAAATCAGAAGGCCCTTGAGTCTGTAAATGACTATTGGGCATAAGTATCAACTAAATCCAAGCTAAAATTCTGACTAAAAGTCCCTCTGATTTCCAGACTGATGGGTGTCATGACTGAATGACCATTGGATTTTCTATTAGCCCTTAATCAACAGGCCTTCCA
Organism: Thalassoma bifasciatum; assembly: GCA_008086565.1. Lineage (NCBI taxonomy): Eukaryota > Metazoa > Chordata > Actinopteri > Labriformes > Labridae > Thalassoma > Thalassoma bifasciatum. The sequence continues at coordinate 124,238 of RPOG01000734.1, read as the reverse complement.
AATTTCAGACTAACTGGCCCTCTGATTTTCTGACCAAAGAGCCATCTGACTAAAGGCCTTCTGGTTTCTTGACTGATAGGCATGCTGACTAAAGAGCCTATTGATTTTCTGGCTAATGAGCCTTCTAACTCAGGAACCTTCTGACTAATGGGCCCTCTTATTTCCTGAGTTAAGGGCCATCTGACTAGCGGGCCTTCTGATTTTCTGAGTAATGGCCCCACTGACTAATAGGCTTTTTGACAATATGGTGGACCCACTGGCATGGTCATCAAATGTCATGTTACAACCAAATGTGAACAATCCCCTAATTACACATTTGCATTATTGTTTTGTGTTTACTCACTTCATTTGTAATCACCCAAAGATACAACTTTTACAAGAAGTGACCACAGTCTGTAGTCACCACACAAGGTTGAGGTTGACAAGTTAAAAGGTGATTCCATTTATTCCAACTGGGTCTGTGTTCTTTAAAGAAGTCTTCTTTTCATTCCCCTTAAAAAATAGTGTCACTGAAGTGACCATGAAGTATTAAACACATCAAGATTTGGCACCGTATGGGCTAATTTGCACTTCCTTATCCACCTTTTTCACAACACCCAACAAGAACTTGCATACACTTGCATCTTTATTTTGATTTTTAATGTATGTTGTTAATCGTGCTTGCAACTGATTTATTTGTGTTTGGTTTAAATGTAACATTAAAGGTACTCTTGCAGCTTCCTTCACCTCTAGGGGGCGCTAATCACACTCCAAAAGCAGCAAGGTTGACTCTCCAACACTTCCTCAAGGTCTGAATATTTGCTGCATAATATACTACATATTCACATTTAATTTCTGTGTAATCCACTCATGGGAACGATTTAGTTTGCCTTAGTGTGAATACAACATTAAAGCAACACTGGAGATGATTCAGTACATTTACTGCTTACTTAGAAGAAAGCGAAAAAGTGACGTGTTTCGCAAAGTCTGAGTTACTATGTATCTAAGTGCTCGCTTTTTTGAAGCCCCATCTTGTGGATTATATATGTTAACACAATATAATTCCCCTCTCTGTATTTTATACTACTATTTTGGCCACATTGGTGTTAAGTACATTGCTATATTGTATAAAAATGTGTCATGTACAATAGAGTTCACAGTTTATAAACATCCCATTAGTTTGAATATGTATGGGGGTGTAATGAAAGTAATAGCTTGACATCTGAATGTGGATGATTAATTCTAGGACTTGCTGCTATAGCTCAAAGAAAATGTATTTGCCACATTATGCAGATATTTTTCAAGACTCCGTCTTTTCTTCTTCTGCTGTATTACAAACACCTCCACCCAGTGAATTTCTTCCCCGGAGCTTTATTGGAATAAACATAATGGTAGACAGGCCGACAGGAGGTGTGTGAGCATAAGTCTAACAGCTCTGAAAGTGCTCTTTCCCTCTGGCACTGGAGTGTACATAACTAAAGAGCAGATTCTCAGCACATAGAGAGGCTTGCCCAAAGGATAAACTCCTCCAGGAAGCCTTGAAAGAAATTGGTTATTAAATAAGGTAGACCGGAGATAAAGATGTCAGCAGTAATAATGCTTTTCATTTTGACTCTGATCTTATTTGTTCAGAGGGGAGGGCGAGCCGTGCAGCCTCACCGAGTCGACACAAGGGCTTCTCCCAGCCGCTGAGAGACTGATCTGTCAGCAGATACATGGCAATGCTGTCTTTGTCGCGCCTGCCCTGGTGAGGACAAACTAATATAGTGGAACTGCAGAGGTGGCGTTTTCTCACTAACACACTTAAGACTCCATACATACACACAGACGGGGCTTAATGCGCACGGTGACAGCCAGGCTGTGGCGGTTACTCTGGATGTAGCTCAGGTGCTCTGGGGTCCTCGGTGTCCCAGAGGTAGACAGAATGATGCCTCATATTGTCCTGTGGAGCGCATGGTCATCCTTCTGTAAATAACTCAAAGCTCAGCCTGAGAATTCTGTCAGGTCAATGTGGAAAAATGTGAGACGGTACGGAAAATAAACCAGCATAAATACATACACTGATCTAATGAGTTTTTTTAATTCACAGCTTAGATAAACATGCAACTTAAACAAAATCACCTGGAGACACAATTACTTGAGTAAGAAACTAATTAAGAAGATCAAAACAATTAAGAACATTTACATAATTCCAGTTGAAGTTCTTCAGGAAAGAGAGCAAACAGGAGCACAATAAAGAACTTTTCATCGCTAATTGCAGTTGAAAGAAACCACAGTCCCCCCTGCCTTTCTAACACTTATCACAACAAAGGTTGCGAGCTCCTTTAGCTTTTTTAAGTGTGATACTCAAACCATGAATAATAAGAAAGCAAATCAGGTCATCCTAGCCTGATAATTAAACAAAACATACACAAACACCCTGGCAACAGACTGTACACATTAAAGCTTTAGTTAAAGAGCGGAGTTTTTCAGATTATGCAGTTTATTTAGCCAGGTTACTGCATTTTGAGTAAACAGAAACTCTTCCTCTCATTAAGGTTAAAATATTCAGTTTGTGTTGAAAAGGTTAAAATGGGTATCGCTTATGGTTATTATAAAGTTCGAAGTTTGCAAAGCTTATGTACTGTTTTTATTGATTGATTGATTTATTTATTATACAGCATGGGTTTTTAATATCCAATACCAAGAACTACAGCAGCATATTTTACAAAATATATTTGTTTTTCTGGTTTAAGACACTTTTTAGAAATGAGGTAAAGATTTTTTCATCAGCTCCCTCATCCCCAGTTCTCTCTTTAATGTAACTTGCAAAACAGTCAGTCAAATTACACACTCTAAAAACACATTATTTACAGCCTTCATAAAATTGAAATTGTTTTCCAAACTGTTGACTGTAATGGAAAAATGCAAAAAATTTAAATTCAATAAACTCTAATTCCAATGTTTGAACATGTCATTAAAAAAACTACACAAACCAAACATGACAAACAAACAAAAAAAAATATTTAAAAAATTGAACAGACCAATATAATGCTTAAGAAACCAGAAATGCTACACAAACTGGAAAAAAAAAATCAGAGAATTCAAAAGATTAATAAAAAAGCAAAAAAAAAAAAAAAATCACTTAACAAACTTATAATTACATGTACAACAGTTTCTCATACAATGAAAAAGCTTTTGTGGGAAACAAAAGCAGTTTATGAAAACTAGGAGTACAAGTTAATTATTGCCAAAAAATCAAAAATGTTTCCTGGAATGCAAAAATTTCCACTTTTAAGCTAAAAATGTTTAATGACAGACAATTTCTTCAACAAAATAAAACATTCTTTAGCATGAATAAATACACAAAGCTAAAAATAAATCATCAATCAATATATGCATTAGAATATGTTCGACACTTTTAAAATATTTTTGCAAATCATGAAAGAAACTCCTTTTTTTAAATGGTTTTGTGCATCTTTTAGGGCTTTTTTGTAATAAGTGTGAAAAAAACTTGGCACTCAATGATTGAAGTCAAGAAATTAATGTCTATTTCAAATTTCAATCCTAAAATTTAGCTTTTTGAAAAGGTTTTGATGGGTTTTTCTCAGATTTTGGCACAAATGTAGTAGATTCTTGAGGAACATCAGTTTTTGTACACATTTTTCAACACTGGAACTTGCTTCTTTCATATGCATTTCCCTCAGCAATCTCAAAATCACAAGTTTTATTTACTGAGTTTGACATTATAATATAAAAAAAGGATATCCATATTTTATTTTGCTGCCATGTTGACTAGCCAGAACTATAAAGAGTTCATCTGTGTGGGAAATAAAACAAACAAACATGTAACCACAAGCCTAAAGGAGGATGCTATCACCTAAATATGTGGTACATATCTTTTTGTCGTCAGCTGTTAGGATGATTTGGTTTCTCTACAAAAATGTGGGAACTTCAGCAGTAACTAATTTTAAGGTTCACTTCATATATTCAGATGCTGTTCGACATTTTTAGAGCTACTACGGTTTAGTGAAAGCAGGCGTGAACACACATGTGAGGGCAGTTGGTTGAAAATTCTCAGTTGTGGAGGCTGCCAACAAAGCTACACCCTGAAGCCTTTTTGCAGATTTTGCTTTATTTTCTCTTGTATTGTTGTTTTTTTTATAGATTTTTGAAGGAAAAGAGTCTCACATACACACACACACACTGTGTACTCATCTGGTAGTGTATGTTGCTTGTCTCTTCTATTTGTACCTGAGCTTCATATAATGCACATTCATCTGTTAAAGTCTGGATTTAAGCAGGAAAAGTGCACCGAAAGTGGGGACACTGAATATGGGGGGGCACTTAAAACTAGGCCAGGCGTTATCTCTGCAGCAGGAGTAGGCGCTCTGATTGGACAATTGACAGCAACCCACCTACAGGGTGTGCTCGTTAATCGTCTGTCAATGACATGCACGCTGGCTGGAGTTCAATATTAAATGGACTCTCTCTCTGGCACACTCTCAACCAGCCCACTCTGAATATGTGCAATAGACTGTAACACACAAAAACCACATGACTGAAAACAAACAACGACCGCAAGCAGAAACACAATCCAATGCAGAAAGAAGGAGTCAGTTCTATAAAATATTTATCACTTCAGTTTCTTACTTTCACTGAATGACTTTTGGGTGTAATGAACAAAGCCTTTTCTTCAAATAACACCACACACATAAAAATGTGAACATTCAGTTTACAACCCACTTGTCTTCAAGAGGCCTTGCTGTGACTTTATAGCCTGCTTTAATTCACCATAAAAAGGACATTTATTATTAAAATCCTCAATCACTTTCTAAAATATTGGATGCTTTTTTTTTACCCCGATACATAAAAAAGTTGTTTCTCATCAGTTTTTGTTCTTTATATAAACAGATAAGTTACTAAGTGACCTTAAAGCTCCTAAAATAGAGTAATCAAGAAGTCAGGTTTTCATTACATGACTCTTATGGTAAAAAAGAAACCCAACCAAAACAATGAGAAGGAACTATCAAGAAGGATTTTCTATAATCAATGACAGTACATTATGAAAGTCCCATCCTGAGGTGAAACTTTCCTTCAGAGCTGATTTTGGCGAGTGAATTAATGAACTAATAAACTAATGAATGAAAGAAAGATTTTTTTTTTCAGGTCACACTTGCAATGATTGAGACAACTGCAAAAACTCCAAGTAAAATTTACAAACCTTCAAGGTAACCAAAAGGGTGTCAGTTGAAGCTTAAAGCTTATTTCAAACATGCCTCACTTATCATACACATAAAACAAAACAAAAAAATATCCCTTTTTTGTGCCAATAACAGCTACACACAAAAATCCTTATGATGATTTGATGATGCCACTATTGCTACTTTTCTGTTGTTTCTCAGGAAAAAAGAAAAAATAATAACTATAATTATACCTATTGAAAGTCGGACATTTAAGTTATTTATGTTTCTGAACAAAACCCAAATTTCATTTCTCTCAGTTACGTTCAAACACATCATGATGATTTTGGAATCAACGTCATGAAATGTTCTGTTTTCCAACAGAACAGTAAACGCATCATCATGATATGCTACGCTGCTTTGTGAAGTTTATTTACCTGAATATTTTTCTCACTTGTTACAGCACATGGATTTCAACAATTTTTTTTTCTACAAACTGGAACTGACTAACAGTTTTTGTGGAAATACCATGGCTCTTACGTCCTTATTGAACAAACAATGGTGCACAATTTTATTGGTCTGAATAACCTGAGTTCACTCAAAGTACAACTGTATGTTACTGGGAGTGTGAGACTTGACAGGGGCAGCGATAAGCTCAAATGTCATTGATCTCTGGGTTTAAAAAGGAAAAAAAAAAACAGGACCGGATCAAGACAGACCCTGATTTCGATCTCCATCTTCGAGCTCCTCACCATTTGCCACAGTGTCAACAGGCAGGGTTGAAATATGCTGGGTGCACTGCTACCGTTTGATTTTGTGTGAGAAGTATAGTTTGCTTTTGTTCTTGATACTATTCATTCTCATTATGAAGTTCGACCAATCAGAATCAAGTATCAACCAAGCCTGGTTACATCATATTGGACACTCTGTAGAATCATCTTCAAACATGTTGGGACTTCAACCTGAGTGGAATTATTTGTTCTGAGACTATCTTTGGTTTTAGTATCCACACATGTACTCCTTCATCTCAATGAGCCACCTTCTTTCTTTAACCTCTCATCCAAGTATAAATTACATCCTGAAAATGAGCCTTATAAAATACACCGTCTGAAAGGCCCGGCCTCACTTGGGCACTGACAAACTTTGGTCATTTAGCTCTGCCAGGTTTAACTAAACTAATAAGATTACTTCTGTCTCTGGAGCGGCTCTGTCTGAGAAATGTTTATATAACTAAAACTCCAATTTGCTTAATGCAAATAAACCACTGCTGCTCATTGTCTCTTCAGGCCTCCTTCAGACTGAACCTAATTTATCTCTGTGCTGCCCGACCACTTCATGGAGCCAATGTGTTGAAGTTGGAAGTTAAAACCGCAGTCAAACTAAATACTTCAGAGTCCCAATTCAAGTTGATTCCCGCGGTTGTATCGAGGGCTGTACAATGTACTGTCATCCCAATACAGTTATGTGCAATATTCATATCGGAAAGTATATAATATATTGCATTACAATTTAGCCTTTCAATGAAATTTATGCAGCCTGTCTTTGCCCAATCACATGACTAATATACGATCTAAATGAGCCTCCATTTATGTATTTTACTATGTTACATGCAAAAACTTGCACGGTTCAAGCACTTTCTCTGCATCTGATGTTATCAGGGTCGGGCAGAGTGATGTGCTACTAGGCCTGTTGCAACAATCAATAAATCAATTAATTGCACAATAATCAAAAGTGGGCTTGAAAAGTTTGCAAGGCTCGATAAATTTTTATGAACCAAAGACACTGGATAATGAGTAAACTTTGCTGTATCGCTGTGAGTTTTCTTTTTTTAACAGCAACAGAGTCTATTTTATATTTTGCTTTTGGTTGTATGTGGTTTTTATTCAAGTGCATTTTTTGTTTACAAAGGTCCTGACTGGATTGGCAATTTTGCCTGTTAAATATCGTAATATCTGAGCCTCATGTTTAATATACATTGAAGTGAAATTTTGTTTACAGAGACTTTATACTTTCTTTATTGTTCCAGTTCTGTGTGGTTTTTATTCAGTCGATACAGTCAATTTTATTCATTGTTTTTGGTTGTGTTGGTTATTTATTTTGGATATTTATAATGTCTTTTTTTCCTAATATAATTCCAATTTTAAATATTCTTAAGAAATAAAATGTTATTTATCTTAAAAAGGCTGTACTTGCACTATTATACCATTATTATTATATTATTTGAAATAGTATCAAAACAACAATATTATTCCATCCATTTTCTATACCATCTATCCTGCTAATCACGGTCGCGGGTGGCTGGAGCCTATCCCAGCTGTCATTGGGCGAGAGGCGGAGTACACCCTGGATTGGTCGCCAGTCAATCGCAGAGCTGACATAGAGACAAAAAAACAAAAACGGCTGGAGCGCTACCCGCTGTGCCACCGTGCAGCCCACAACAATATTATTGTTTATCGCAATAATTTCTGGGACAATTTACCATCCAGCAAAATTTGTTATCGTGACAGGTCTACGTGGTACATGAGTAGTTGAGCAACTGAAAGAGGGAAGTGATGAATTCAAGTGTAGCACGTCAGGAATTTGGACGATCTGACAGTTTGTTTGTTGTTAATATCACATAAGGTGCTTTATTTAACACTTTCAGGGTTAAAGGTAGTGACTTCCAGATCTGTTCGCTCAACTTTGTCTAAGAGGCTGTTATCTTTATTTCAGAGAGAACAGAGTAAATCAGTAAATGTAATTTTTTTCATCATTTTGTGCAGCCCTATGTGGCTTCACACTTGGACATTTTGACTTGTGTTGCACAAATGTGTCTGTTTCGTTTTAGTATTTTTACATTCGATACATACTTTTATACTGTATGCTCTTGATTTATATACTGGTGTTAATTTTTTATATTCGATGTTTACCCTACTACAGTGGGCCCTTTAGTTTCTTCACATCAATCCTCTGTGTGTGACACATAATGCAGCATTTTGAATATACAGTAGCTACCCTCTTGCCTTGACAGAAACAATTGCACAATCCACTTTCAAAACTCCTGAATCTGGCCTCCTTGGTTCCCAAACATTTACCGAGAGATGTTAAAAGAAGAGGTGATGCAACACAATGTAAGCTTGGTTTCAGATTGTCATAAATAGTGTGTTTAATGCATTTACAGTACCTTGGTTGGCCTCTTCTGCTTTTAAATGTGCTTCGTAAATACATTTGACTTGACGTAAAAATGTCCATATACCAACGGTTTTCAAACCCGTTGCTGGCATCAAATCACAACATTTATGATGAGCGTTTATTCTTCCTTAGACATTTCGATGCTGTCTTTGCATGGATTCTCAACTATATAAAGGAAACTAGAAGGAGTCACACTGAATAGTGCCCACTTAATGTTGACTTCAGAAATATTGAGCCCACATTTCTCAAAACAGGAAATTTATTTTCTTCCTGCATGAAAAGGTGCATGGGTAGGTAAGTACATGTTCAGACAACAACCATTAGGATCATTACCAGCTCACTTTGGAGCCGCGGGTCTGTGGATCTATTTAGGTCCTTACAGTCACAGCTAATTTGACGGATGAATAAACCACTAGTGTGAAGTGTCAGCAAGTAATGAACTCTAACTAGTTTAACACGGAGACGTCAACACCTGTTCAGTTTTCTGCAGTTAATTCCTGCAAAGCCTGCAAAGCAGTGGTTGTAAGATTAATTAACCAGAGACTGAGAGAACTAGTTTGATGTGTGATATGGAGATACTGTCTTTAAACAGTGATACTGATTTATATTCTCATATTGTAAAAACCACAAAATGGATAAAGTGATCATTGGTATCATGCTCTTATTTATTTTTAGTTGATAGCTTTGTCTGATACTTCACAGCCATTTGCTCACAGCTCATTATCAACACACTACAGACTCTATACCTTTCTGCTTTGGTGTGAAAATCCCCCAACAAAAGGTCTGAGGACCAGGCGAGCAATTTACTATGCATTCCACTGGCTCTACGGCTTTGTTTACAGGTTGTCAAAGACAATAGAGCTTAATTAAAAAAACATGGTTATCAACTTTCATTAAGGCCATGAATTTAGGCAAGTCAACTGAGGCATCTTATTTAATTAACCAGACTTTAAAAGCAGCTTAGCATCACTCAAAGTCAATCTCTGTTTAGTTTTTATATTTTTTACTCTTTGAAAACCACAACAAATGGGGTCAAGTCAATGGAAATGGTTGTTTTAGCCATGAAACTTCTACAGGTTATGTTTGCATGTATTTCTAATGGGACACTGGTGACGAAGATAGAAAAGGACCTCCACACTGTCACAGGAACCATCTGTGTTCCCACCATAGACAGTATAAAGAATGAACCGCTGGGTTTTGCCTTTTACCATTGTATAGGGTCACCAAACATCCTCCTTTTTGGACATAAAATTATGATCAGGGAGAGTATTTATAACAGGTCACTGCACTGGGCTTCTGGCATTATTCTGATGCCATAACCTCAAAGTCAAAATTGTCCGTTTGAGGTCAAAATTTTGAGATAAAAAGTCAAAGTTAAGAGATAAAGTGAATTTTTTTAAAACAAAAAGTCAAAATTTTGAGATAAAATGTCAAATAATGAGTTAAAAGGTTGGAATTGTTAGATTATATGGTCAAAGCTATGAAGAAAAAAGTGAAATCCTCAAGACAAAAAGTAGAAATTCTGACTTTTAATCTTATTAATTTGACTTTTTATCTCATCATTTTGACTTTTTATCTCATCATTTTGACTTAATATGGGAAAATATCTTTGCAAAGCCAGTTTTTCATTTTTTAAAATACTTCTAACTGGTAGAAATCAGCTTTTTTATATTATTGATACTTATAAAATCTTCACTTCAGACAGAGAGGTAGTGTTTGAAAAAGATATATGGGTTATAGAGTTACTTTGTCGTCTTTAAGTGTCTTTGGATATCTTTCTAGTATCTTCAAGAGGCTGAGTAGAGGATCCTCTTTTTGGGTTTTTAAAATATGGTCTCCCTACCATTGTGCATTGATGAAAACAAAATACTCTGTCTTAAGTTTTGCCGTCCTGCACCCAGAGTCTGCACATTAACGAATCTGTGTGGAGCAGCGTGATGGAAAATGTTAAATTTCTACGACCAGAGTGACTAAAAATGTGACAGAAACAAAATGTGACCAGACACTGCTTGGGAAACCTGAGGGTAACATTTGGAATTTTGTTGTCATGGTCACCATGGATGCAAGTAAAACTGTGAATGATGAAACTTGAAGAGTATGCAAGGGTTAATTTGATGTCTAAAATTTTAGCAATTGATGTGCAATGTCGGACAGGAACCAATCGATTCTGAGTTCAAACTCTAAATAAATTTGGTTGGATATCTGAAAACATTGGTACAAGATTTTGTACCCAACCACTGAATACAAGTCAAGATATTTCCATATTTCCAGAGGCCAAAGTTCAAGGACCATCAAAGTCTTTTGGAGACTCAAATTTACCAGTAACCCATCCGAAAGTTGCTGTGATATTTCAGTCTGGACTTAAGTGGTTGAGCAAGCTACAGAAACACAGTCTGACATTTCCACCTCCAAAATGAATTCATGTATAAATGAATTCATAAACTGTTGGATTGCTGAGAAACTGTTCCCATTGCTTAGAGAAACGGCAGCAAAGCTTGTTAAACCCCAACTTGGCCTGCCAATAAACCTAAAAACACCTTCACCACTGACCTTTCCAGAGCTCGAACTCTTGCATGACATTTCTTTCAGCATCCTCGCTGTATTAGCTGTGGTTTGCACGCACATCATACACCAGCCTGGTTAATTCTCCTCACACATTAAACACACTGGATGAACCGGTTATTGATTAAAGGGTGTTTCCAAACTGTTGTCGAGTCACTTCTTCCCTTTGGAATTAATCAATGTTTTCACCTCGGCGGGACGCTGAGGTGACCAGCTGAGTCAACGCCTCCAACTCGCTGACCAGCATTCACCTCATTGACCTGATGAAGCTTCCAGGCGTTAAAAAAAAGGAAGATTGAAACAAAGAGGCAAGACTGGGATTACATTACTCCCAGGCCTTTTTAATTACACGTCCCTAAATAATAATCCTCAGATCTCAGAGCTCGTTGAGCTTTGTTCTCAGCTATCAGTTTTCTCGGTGTCTAACCTTCAGTCACTGTAATTATACATTACTTTCCTACGAAGGGACCCAGCGGCGCAGTCTGGCTGTGGAAATGTGGGTCGCGGGTGTTTTGTGTTCTTTTCTTTAATCTAAAATATATTTAAGCGAGACGGGGGGCGAGACAGGACACAGCTCTACATCACCCAGTGGGGTGCCTGTCTGCTGTAGCCACAGGGTCCGGCTGGATGATTTATACCACAATACCAACGGCTGTGATGGTAATATACTACAGGTAATTGAAAAGAAAATTGAATTAGGTCAACAGAGGCGGTGACAGTCATTGGATGTCACACAAAGGCTTTACAACTACAACATCATTCTGCCACACTGGACCCATTAAGTATCCGGCTGCCAATTCAAATATCAGGCGACCAGATAATTGTCGCCATATTTCACTGAGACTTAACAAACCCTGAAACTGAAGCTCAACGTATTGTGATACACGTGCTGCAGCGCTGATAAGCCATTGAACGAGTCGTCTAGTCGTATTAAAAGAGATAAGACCTTATCTCTGGAGTGTCTCTCTCACGCTGTGTAGGTGGTATCCTCGGGGAAAGCAGCGGGAACTGTCATGATATACTGGCATCATCACCGGGGCCTGTGGGGAAGCCAGAGGTGAAAGCCCCCCGCTGGATTCTGATTGGCCATTGGTGATGTCCGTGCTGCCAGAGTCACAGGGTCATAGGTAGTTGGCTTGTTACTATCATGGATGGATTACAGCTCAGGTGTATTGTTCAGGCTAGGAACTAGTGGAGGAGAGCCAAAAAGAAAAAAAAAAACCTACACACAGATGTGTAAAATGACTGTCAGCGACTAAAAAAAAAATACTGAAAAGAAGTGCAAAATTACTTATATGGCACGCAAAAGTGATGTGACCACGAAGGAGAACAGAATAACAAAATTGCAGCAAATAATCTTCCCAGAGATGCAAACTGAGGAAAATATGAGGGTAGCAATTTGTATGGGGATGTAAAGGAAATTATAAAAATGGCAGCAATATGACCACAAAGTAACACAACGGCTACAATGAAGCACACTTTCCTCCTTTCTTTCTTCTTTGTCAAAATATAACCTATTCTCAGGTTATACAACCTTGGATGGAAAGCTGCCCTTTTCAAAGAGGCAGGAGTGATTTTCAGGATGTTAGGGAACAATCTGATGCAAAAGACTGTTTGCTTTTTTATTATGAACTGTTTTGCATTACATAATATATAACTAAAGAATAGGATAGAAAATTGCAATAGGTTAAAGAAAATTGATACATATTTTATTTTAGGTAAAACAGTTTGTTTGAAAACAAAAATTCTGCAGAATCATTTCCTGTGTTTTGAGACTCATGACCAAAAAAAACTAACATCACAACTTATGATAAGGAAGGTCACTGTTTTACATGAAACCGGTGGCTGTATGAGCCTCAAATGGCTGTATAGGACTTTTATGGGTGTGTGGGAAATTTTTTTTAATATAATATCTTTTGCATTATCAAATAAGCAATAACACAGTAGTGCTGTGTGACTGTGGAGGTGTTACGAGGGTCTTTTAATTCAACGACACAATCAGCCATCATTCCAAGATTGGATCACTTCAGATATCTGTAAAAACAAAAATATCTATATTTCTAGTTAAACATGTTGAGGCTAGCATTCGCGTTAGCTTGTTAACAGTAACAGATTGAACTCTTTACAATAACATTAGATTTTCGCGTACTCTCCTGGTGAGTTTGTCCTTGTCTTCTTCTTAAGGCTCATTCATACTCACTTTATACACAAAAAAGTTTACGCCTTTCTCAAACAATGTTACAGTCACTGCCCGCACACTTCCATGCATCCCATCACTCTTGCACAAAAAAAAAAAATAGAGGTTGTGTTGTCGGAGGCGGTAGTTGGTGAGGCTGTTAAATACATTGTGTTTTTCCTCAAAAAGTTCCACCATTGTTATTTCTTCTTCATGTCTCTCTAGAGCAGCTTATCAGGAAGTAACGGCAACTCTGCCCCTACGGTTTCCGGTGGTACTGCTCCATTTGGACTGTGTCTGTAAGCTTCATGGTAACGTGCAGAGATACAACTGAAATTAGCATGAAGCATAGACAAAAAGCTCTGTCCCTGCTTAAATGGGCCATTACCAATCCAAAATGTTTCTTATCTCTTAGATATATAAAATATAATATATCCTTTATTTAATCCCCTGTTGAGGACATTCAATTTTACACTCTGAAATTAATCATTCTATATACACAAACACACATGTACAAATAGCACTTTGCACTCAAACATGCACTGGTGGAGAGTACAGAGTGAAGGAGCCGCACCATCAGCGCGCACCCTGAGCAGTTGGGGGTTCGATGCATTGCTCAAGGGCACCTCGACAGTGCCCGAGAAACTACGCTGACACCTCCTCAGCTACCAGCCAACCTCCAATTTTTTGGTCCATGCTGGGACTTTAACCAGCAACCCTACGCTTGCCAAGCCAAGTCCCAATGGTTCGAGCTACCGCTGCCCTCTTGTTGCATTTGCTGCAAAATGTTTGGCATTAAAACACATGGTTTTTGCCTCTTCGGGTACCCCGACAGAGGTCAAGTAGCTAGCAGACTTAGCACAGTAAGTGACCAATTCCTGATTGTGAATGAAACTAAGGGAACCACTCAGTTCTGATAACTGTGAATCAACTTATCTTTGATGTCAACTCCACAGATGACCCCAAATGTGTCCCTCATTTCTCAAACCTCTGCACAAAAAGCCCGAAAATGCTTCTACTTTCTTTGTAGACTGAGGACAGAACATCTCCTGCTTCCTTTTCTCACCATATTCAACAGTAGGACTATCAGAAATGTTATAAGCCGCTTTGTCACTTCCTGCTTGTGGAAATTGGAAACCGTTTCAGATCTTATAAAAAGATCCCGCACCCATCAGAGGCATTTATCACTCACGCTGTCTCAGCAAAGCTAACGGGATTGTAGCTGACCCTAGCCACCCCTCACCCAAACCCTTCAGATATTCTACAGCCTCCAGAAAGGTGCCAAAAACTAGGGCCTCTCAAAAAAACTCTTTAGACCCTTCAGAAAATGATATATGTGGTAAAGTGTGAGATTATATGTGTTCTGGGTAATCACACTGATGCTAGAGAGGTGGCACATAAGCTGTGCCTCCATTTCAGATGTAAATATTAATCTGGCACTTTGTATGAATAAAATACAACTATGAATGTCAGTCGCAAAATGAAAGAGCAAGCTATAACTCACTCTAATGACACACAATGTAATTAATAGATAACAAAATTAATTAATTTGGATTTACTGCGACACCTTTGTGGCTCTGAAGTCACTTGTTTACTTGAATTAAGCTGTTTTGTTGATGCATGGCCACAGGACTTTTTAAGTGCCATGGAGACGGCCGTGAATGGAGTATGAAATGAGGGGGGAGAAATACAGTCCAGACCTTGTTGCACTTGAGGAAAACATTAAGACATTTGGCAGAGCTCCAGTTTCTGCCTTTTACCTAAAGTGTTGTCACAACTGGTTTACAACACTCTGCACACTTTGCTGTAGTCATTCTGTGAAGCATGAGCAGGAAAATTGTGTTTTGTTGGAGACTGAATGATCTGACTAGCTCCGAGACTTTGTCAGGCACAGTGTGGCCTGAATTAAATAGTTCTTTCTTTTTGCTGAATAAATATCCTGTCACAGCACTAAGGTGCACAGTAACTGCCTAAACTTTTCAGAAAAAGTCCTGACAAACCAGTCAGTACTTGCAAATCAAGCCAAAATGACATTAAACCAAGATACTGTGTATTTAAGTCCCCTCTACTACATTTAAATCAGAACATGTGTGTAGCAAATAGTCTATAATGAAAACAAAAAAGGTTTTCCGTTCAGTCCTGTACCATGCAAAATGTCTGAAAAGCAAAAGTGCCTTTGGGGATAATTAACGGGAACAAGAGTGTCAAGTCGATACCTATGATACCTGAACCTGAAAGTGTGTGCCAATCAATGTTCCCATAATGATTGGCAGACCAGAACATCTTCATGTATAAAACCACCCAGTTCAAGTTCCCAATTTGACAGAAAAGTTGGGACCCAATTTTTCACAGTCTTCATTATGACATTAAACCAATATTATTAAAATCACAAATTATTCAAACTAGAATGAGTTTTATTTCAAGTACCCACAATGACAAGAAAGACAGAAAATGTGTCAGTACAAGTCAAAACAAGTATATTTAAACTTGAAAGTGTGTGTCAATTAAATCCACCACAATAAAGCCACAAAGTCTGTCAAACTAAGAGTCCTTTTAACAACCGGAAAGCCATCTTTGTTCAAATCAATGCAAGAAACAGAAAACCAGGCAGCTTGCGTCATTTGATGGCCCTAATATCACTATAAATTACAGAAAACGGAAAACAAAACAAAAACAAACAGACAAGCGTGTCAAATAAAGTCCCCTCAAAAACTTAAGACTCACATGTCCAAGAGTCCTTATATGCTCTTAAAACAGGTTAGTGTGTGTCAGTAAAAGTCCCCTTTAGGACACAAAAGCAAGAAATTTTAAATCCAGCAGATAGCTATTTGTGAGGCTTCCAGTGGTATTAAAAGTGTCAGAAGTCCCAACAACACGACCAAAACAGAAAAGTGGGTTAAAGATAGAGTATACAGGGCTTTACTACAAATGAAATGTTAACTTTTACAGAAATAATCCTGCTCAATTGTCATCTTTGGGCCTTTATACCTATGTGGCAGTGTCTCTGTGTGCCTCACCCCCTTATAGACTTTGTGTTTTGCTGATAGCGAGCGGGAGAAACTATCCCAAGTGGCTATGATAGCAGCCGTAACAGAAAAAGAATGATACTTTATATGTAGCATATCTCATTTACCTGCAGGAAGTCAGGCTTACAGCTCACGTGATGCTGAAGATGCTCACAGGGCTGTTGTTTTTTTTTTACTGTTTATGGCGTGTCTACGAAGCTACAAATGTAAGCCATACTATTAGCTGTGGTCAGAGGTAGTGAGCATGCGCAGCAGCTGGCAGTGAGCCATGGAGGAGGAGACAAGTTTGGATTATGCATGTAAACAAATAAACGAAACCTATCAAAAATCCCTGCATACTCTGCCTTTAATTGAAGCCCCTTCAATGATGACAAAATCTCATTATTTGTCTGTTAAAGTTCACGCAACAAACTGAAAACAAAAAGTGTGAGTTGGCATCTTCATAACAATATTAAGACCAGAAAGTGTGTGAAAGACCCAAATGCCATATGAGTCACTACAATGGTATTAAAACAGGTCAGTGTGTGTCAGTGATGATCCTCATTAGGACATGAAAAATGAAAATTTTAAATCTAGCAAATATATGAAAAGTAATTGTATGAGTAAGAGTTTGTCCAATGGTATAAGCAAAAATCCCACACAAGACAACCAAAACAGGAAAGTGTGTAAGTTGAAGTCCATTCAACAGTTTTTCAACCATGTGTTTGCTGAAGTTCAGGCAGAAAACTACATATCAGTCCTCATCACAGTATAAATAGCAGTGTGTGTGTGTGTGTGTGTGTTCGAGGTCCCCACAAGGATAGAAATCCCGGTGCACTTTGGAAACAGCCTCATTTTTTTTTCTTTTGCTTTTAGTTCTTTTTTTCCCACTACTTGTTAACAGCACTCTGCAAACCTTTCTGTAATTACCCTGAGAGGTTTAGGGATGACAATCATGTTTTTATCGAGCTCAATTCACTGGACTAGAAGTACTGATTTGTAGAGTGCAGCGTGGCACAAATGAAAAAGTTTATTTCCCGACACTGAATGTGCCCTCCACTGTAATATCCTGTTATGCTATCCTGTCATCTTACTTTAACATAACTGCCTAACTAAACATCGAGGAACCTGACATGAAGACTTTCTGGGATACACTTCAATGAGCGTTATTGCTGTCTGAAATAAAACTGAATTTTTTTTTGTTTGGAGCATCACACACCTGCTACTCAGTTATTGTACGTATGAGAGCACTGCCTTTATGCAGCACGATGTTGGATTATTACAGCGGGTTTTAGCTCAGACGAATAAAAATCCACAGCTGCCAGTGTAGAAAGGCAGAAAGGAAATGAAAATATAATATGCATTGCTTTCATTCGCACAATTATTGCCTCACATGTGGAAGACGGAAATATGAAACGCTCCTGTAACAGCTGGGTCGCAGTCTTTTCACTGAGCGTTGAATATATTCATGATCTGGCCGCAAGATGGTAAGTTCCCCCTCTGTGATTCCTTATATCCTCTCTGTGTCGCGTTGAGCAGCGCTGAGGCTGATCAGCGTGGACAGTTTTGTCTGCGGGGAAACAGGAGAGGAGACAGGAGTGACACAACTGTGGCCTCCTGCTGAGAAGAGAGAGGAGGTAAAGCAGAGGGAGAGGGTGGCTAGTAGATAAATGGACTAATCTAATTTGTTACCTCAGCCAAATGTATTCCAGATCTTCCTCTGTGCCTCTCTAGTTCCTGCCTGTTGTGGATGATGCTAAAATGTTTAGGCAGGAAGGGACACGACTGGGAGAGAGTTCGCCTGGAGGAAGTTCACCACTATCCCACGGTCATACCTGACAGAAAAATTCTAAATTCTGCTTTGAAAATCTTTCCCTATCGTCGTGCTGCAATGAAATGCATATACTTATGCAAATTAGAGCCTACAGAATAACCTATGAAATGGCTCTAATAACGTATTGATGGTAATATATCACAGATGGAAATTGAAGCTGAGAGATGTTGTCTCATCGGACCAGAAACCAAAAGTACAGATCAATTTAAAATGGCAAATGACTGCGCTCCCAGAGCCCATTTCTAAGAAGTGAGTAATAGATCTCTGATCATAGCCTATTACAGCCTGGTCAGGCAGGGGCTGGGCTGCTTGTGGAATACAGAGAGCACTCCTTGACTCCTACATCAAAAAGATGCCTCAGAGAAAAGTCCTGGGAGCCTTGGGCACCGCGGATCTCAGGGGCTGCACCACATGAGGAGTACAGTCGAATCCCGGGTTTCATCTTTCTCTCTGCTCTCTATTAATGGCGGCAGGATTCTAATTCAGAGAGTCGAGCTGACTTCACTGATGCTAATCACACCACACCGTGCCTGTTTCAGCGCATGCAGAGGGAGCGCTTTTAGACAGGAGGGGAGAAAGCTGCTGCAGTCTGAATAGCTTAGGCTGGGTCAAAAAAATCTGATTACAAGAGAGAGAATTATTGATATCACAGGACACTGTTAGGTGAAGTTCATCTTTGACCATCTTTTATAAGACTGTGGTTGTACTTTCTCATTTTTCCATCTAAAATCAGGGAAAACTTTCGCCACATTTCTCAGAAAGTGGATTAGTTTCCATCCACTGCTTTAGAAGGAGAATAATTATGTATCTGAATGCACACTGAAGTCTCCTCAGTTCTCCACTTGTCCACTTCATTAATGATTACTTCCATTGTTTCGGTTTTACCTGAGTCACTTTTTACTCCCAAGAACTCAAACATCTCAACTTCTTCGAATAATAACTTTTATGACGCACAGACCCCCAGCGGCTACAAACCATGTTTTTCTGAATGTAATACGTATGAAGAATTAATCCGATAAATCATAACTTTGCCTCAAACTAAGCTTTAACAAACACATTTATCCCTGCAAACAAATATTCATACCTTTCTGTCAAATCGGAAATAAATATACAACATGTTCCAGCTTAGTGACATTTTGTTTCATTATGTTTTGGCAGATAAGTCACATCTTTTATTAAAATAGAGGGGAAAAAAATACTACGAAGGGTAAAAAAGAAAAACATTTAACAGCCTCATTTGTAAAGCAGATGAATTACTAAAAGCAGCAACTTTCACAAAGTGTGAACAAGTGCAGTTCCATAAGTGTCCACTTGAGGCTCGTTCAGGGGTCAAAGGAAACCTTAAAAACCAATATTGAAGCTCCTTTGTACGGTAGCCCACAAGTGCAAAAACAGTACTAGGAAAAGCAAAAATGAAAACGGAAAGAAAACACCATTGGACATATTTTCTGCTTATATATGTTAAAGAAGAGATTATATGTTGGTAATTCTCTACAAATTGCCCCAATAATACATTTTTATAGTCTCTGAACTTGTTTTGAACTATCTAATCCAATACCAAACATGTCTTTTATTTGTGTTAATTTTTTCTATAACTATTATTTTTGTGTTCAGTTTGTTGAAAATGTATACATATTAAACATTGTTTTATTTTGTTACTTTTAATTGATGATTATTTTCATTAGTATCTTTTGTTCTGTTAATGCATTATGAGATGAGATATAAAAATAACGCCCCCCATATGAAGGATTAATAAAAAAAAAAAAATCCTAAAACAAATCCTATTCTTTTGTGTTAAAGCCTAAAAAGTTTTGTTTTAGCATAAAATTGTACAATATACAATGGAAAATTTCACTGTTTATAGTATTATTTTCATTTTGGAAAAAGAACAACAGTTTTCTGTCAGTATTTTAAAACAGCAATATGAGGAATTGAGAAGAGGAAAACCATGCCATAAAAGTGCACTCGTTTAAATATTCACAAATAATGAACAGAGTTAATCCAATTTTCACTTTAAAAAAACTGTTGAAAATTGGGCTTATTTATAAAGTTACAGTGTATTTGTTACAAAAATATGTGTTATTTTCAGGCCCCTCAAAGGTTGAATTGTTGTTTTGATTACATTTAATTATGCAAGTTAACACTGTGGTGCAATTACCACATGCTGAAGACAAACTGTAAATTTTTTGCTCTAACTCTGCCCCAGTGCTAGCCAATCAGGTGCTGGGATACTGGCTTTTTCTGTCCAAAATTAATGTATATTGAATCATTTAAATGTATGAAAATGAATCAAAACAGAAACACAGAACTCATTTATCCCTTTGCTCCTGATTTGTTATTTTTTTGCGAATTTACACACATTTAGCAGGCGCAAAAGCTACTTTCTTCTTTCCTAAATAAGGCCCGGAGTCTCTGAGTTATGTTTTTGGTTCAAATTCATGTCAGCAAATGATATTTTTTAAAGATTAACAAGTATAAAGCTTTATTTAATTTTAGTTTTCATTCTCGGTTGTTGAAGCGGATCCACCAAAACAGCATCAGGGTAAAGAAAGTCACTTTTTTTTTACATCCTTGATTCCACAATAACTTCAGATATGAGCACAAAGCATCAGGATGCTTTTCACTCACACTAATTTATTTTAATTATTCAAACGTCTCATCAGGTTCTCCAACAATGAAAATCCCACATGTGTGGAGAAAATTCACATGAGCGGATGCAAATGAAGACCTTTTTGATCTGACAGTCAAAATTGATGGGTGGGTCCTTAGATCACTACACTGGTGTGATGAGAGATGAGAGAAGAGACATTTGAATTTCAAATTTCCGTCTTATTACGTGGTCTGTGTTACAGGTATACTGCGGGGGTTGACATACAGTGAATATGGAGCATATGAGATAAAGTGGTATTTTGAAAGCCCGGCTGGATTGAGTTTTTGTAGAAGAACCTTGGAGAATATGATTGTGCAATAATGACTTCTTACCCCCTTTTCCTTTCTCAATAACATGGTGACAATCTCCTCCGCCAGTGCAACACTCCCCGGGTCAACCTTAAAGGTTTCGTGGGCCTTAAGGGCTGAAATATTTTGCATCTAAATGTCTTATTTGCAGTGTTTCCGAGTTCAACAGCATTCATAAACATAAAAAGGACTGTGTTTATATACCATCGCCTTTGCCGGGTGCGTATTGATCAAAGTTGACAGCTACACATGTTGGATAAAGAGAAACATCATGATGATGTATTTTTGTTGCATTATTTATCATGGCTGGCCTGCTCGGGACGACGGTCCCTGAGGTAATACGTCTCCTGATACATTATATCAGACAAATCTCCGGCTCACTCTGGAGAGTTTTTGCCTCAGAGTTTTGGAATTCATTCATTTGCTCTTATGTAACATTTATGTTTGAGGTCAGGGAGTGTGTCTTTGAGTGTCTGTGTGTGTGTGATTTCATCGATAAAGGTCTTCAGGTGGAAGATTGTTACTTCTGAATAACTAAATTACAGAAGATACATGCATAAAGAGAAATAAAAGGAAAAACTGAGGAGATAAAGTGAAAAGCAGATGAATGGGAAAATTTAAAGAGCTAAAGCTTTGAAGCATTCAAGGTTAAAAAAAGAAAAAAAGTTATTTAAATTTCTCATTACAGAAGGCACAAAAGCAGAGATATTTTGGAACACTCATTTCATTTGACTTCAGGGGAAAAAAGTACTGAGTTTTAAAATCATAGGATCACATCTATCTTTAAAAGAAATGAGACAATTTAGGAAGTTAAAAGTTTTCTTGTACAGAGACATCAGCACATTACTTGAACTGTTGTTTTTTTTTAAAGATGGTTTAGTTTAAAAAGTCTGTCAAACTCTACAGCATGTTCAGTTTATTTACATCTTTATAAAATTTCATGATTGAAATTTATGATTATTTTTGCACTCAAACACCAACCATTCAAAAATTATGATAACGTGTCTGAATAGCTCTCATGCTACTTTTAAGGCTAATGTCCCTTTGGTGCCCCCGTAGCACCTTTCAATGATTCACAACTAAACAAAATTACTCATTTTTCTCACACTGGTATTATACAAAAACCTTATTTCAGCTTCTGATACACTTTGTTTAAAGCTTCTTGCTCTCAAAACCCTCTTCTCTCTGATTGGCCAGCCCTTTGGAGGCCAGTTAGAGGCAGAGACATGGGCAGACCTTGGTGTTTGAGGTCCACCCATTCTATAATACATGAAATATGAATGTATAGAGGTCTGAAAATCTGTACACTTTTAATATGAACATACATCATTGTTACTTTGCATTTATGTATAAAATTGGGGAATAATTTAATATGTATAAAATTTGGTTCATTATGTTTTTGGGGTTTTTTTGTGCTTCCTGTTGAAGCAACAGTCTTAACTGACTGTGATGTATAGTATGAGGGACACAGCTAACCAACACAATATGTGGTTCATCTGGACAGAGTTGTGGAAAGAAATAAGGTCTCCAAAGCGAGCGCTTTTAAAAGGTTTAAACTTTTTTAATGATGTAATTCTTGAAAAAATTGGGTACAATACACAAATATTTTTTCCACATCCACTGAAATTATCCACATTTTCTCTTAGCCTCTTAAGACCTGGCATCCACATTTGTGGACCTTCCATGTCTTTCTCGCAGACCCATAAAACCTATTTCTAAAAACTTAAACCTATTAGTCACATTTAGAGGAACTCCAAAATTCTTTTTTTTGGTGATATCATAACTTTACACTCATTTCAGTGAGAAAAAATGTGTAGTTATGAACAATAACGCCTTTAACTAAATACTAGTAGCTAACTAATAACACTAAAAACATAACTTCTCGTACAAAGACCAAGTTTAGTTTTTATACCAATGAAGTCTTACTGATCCTAAATAGCAAGGAGAAATAAAAAATGCACTCCAGAGAAATACTCAGGTCTTAAGAGGTTAAATGCAATTGCAAGTTGTCAAAATTGGATGAACTATTCCTTTAAGACTTCTCATTTTAAAGCACCCTGCAGCGACCGATTGTATGTTGGAAGAAAAGGCACATGGGAGTCACTTACACCCTGCAGCAGATAGGAAATGATTACATTTAATCAATTACAAGATGCCTGACTGGATTAAGACAGAATTATTAACATGCTTCTTCCTCACAATGCCTGTAAACAAGATAATGGATTTACATTCCTAATGAGGGTGAGGACAATGATGTGATTATTGCATGTATACATGGCCATGGCTCTAATGACATGCTCAGCCTCTGCTGTATGATCTCGCACTGATTAGCTGCTGGTGTAGATGGAGCATCAGATTTCAATCAAGTGTGTGAAGGAGTCCGAAGTTTAACTCGTGTGAGAGGAAGTGAGGAGATGACGGACGTGTGGACGTGAGAAGCGTGGTCCAGAGTTGTGTTGTTAAGCTGTTAAAACTGGGATGTGTCCTGCTGAAGCACAATTGAGCAGAAAGTTCCCACAGGATGTGTCAGCTGTTTGGGTGTTGAGCGCATTTTGTTCAGAGTTCAGATTAAAAAAAAACACATCAAGGAAAATATCACTCTTCTTTTGGAGAGTGAGGTTTCGTTCGTTCACAGTGTGAGTTTTGCCGCCGGTGGAACGATACTTATGTTTGTGAGTTTCTCTGGAAATATAACTCAAAGGTATGTGTGAATATTTCAAGTGATATTTGATGTTCTGGTTGTTCTATCGGTTCAAAAAGAAGGCAGAACAAATCAATTTAATTATTCAGTAAAACAAAGAAGAAACAGAAAAAAAGAAGCATGGAGTGAGGTGTTGACATCCATTTAAAGGCAGCATTATGGAGAAGTGGACTTAGGGGAAAAAAACCCATATAATGAAGCCAATTACAACACCAACACCATTACAAAACTTCATTATTAGTTGTGTAGTAGTTCTACAACCAGCTCTAAATTGAATCAACACCTCAGTGTCATTAAAGCTGCCATCAAAGTTGTTTTTTTAGCTACAAAAACCACTCACAACAACAGAACGATTCTGAGTATGAAGATATGGAAACCGCGAATGAGTCTTGAATTTTGAAAATCACTTAACAATAGAAAATGAAATAGCTGATGTATTTTCAGATTTTGAAAATGTACCTTTTTATTGTTTCAAAGTCTGTCTGTCAGGTGGTGGTAATAAAAACAATTTAGATTTATATTTGAAAATCATGACTCACCACTTATTAGCACATAAAAGTAAAAACAACCATCAGATTCTGAATAAAAGTTTGGCAACAAAAAGGTTTTCCCTCTCATCAACAATTTAATGGTTTTAAAAGTTAGGACCTGTGTCCACTAACAGCTACTTTTTGCACATATTTATGACACGAAAACAGGCAACAACCTCCAAGCTTGTGACATTTAGACACATCAGAAGTGTTAAAAACTGCAGTTTTTCAAGTGTCCACAGGAAGCAGTCTCCAGACGCACAGGAGTCGAAATACACAGCAAATTTAGATTCAGGAGGTGCAACATTTTCATGTCTTTATTTGTTTATCAGTGCAGTTCTGTTCACATATGGCAATCTGCACTTGCATTGCTTTCATAGTGTAGTTAATTGGCAAATTTTTGGCAGTTGTGCATACAGCTAATGCTACAGCCAAATAGGACATTCCATAACTGTACAAATTATCCCATTTGTGAAATGGCTGGACCGGCGTATTGTCCCAGACTGTTATATTTTCAATATAGCAAGTATGGTCTGAATAGCTCATTTCTTTTTTTTTGTGATCAAATTTTTATTCTATTCTTTTTTGAACACAATTGTAAATGCATATGCACATTACAAAAATATAGTGCAAATTTAAATTCACATATCTCCAAAAAACAGGTGTTCAAGTGTATAATTGTAATACAATAAAAAAGTTAGAACAATGCCAAAAATGAAGATGTAGAAAAATATGCATGCATAAGTACATATAACACAATACACACATAATTATATTCAGTTGCACACATGTTGTACGGACACACAAGTTAATACACAAATATAAAATAACAAAAAAATTACATGAAATGAAGAAAAAACACACAACCCAAAATAAAAACACCCCATTCCCTGGAACCAGGACTACAGAGTCTATCTACATATTAAATCTTAAAATAGCTTATTTCTTAATCTCTATTATTTCCTGTTACCTATCAGTTTAAAAAAAATAAACTTCACAAAAGTGCAACAGGAAAAAATTTGTCATGTAAAAACAGTCTGAACAGATAAGAGGCGCTTTAAAACTGAGGCTGCAGTTAGTGGACACAGGCCCTTAGAGTGTAGCTGTATCATGCTGTGGCACTAAATCTACATAAGACAATTACTGTAGTTATGTGCTCCTATTCAGTTATAAACAATATGGCCAGTGTAGATTATGAACTCATATCCTACTGAGGAGATCAAACATTTATTAGAACTTGACAGAAAATCCTTACATTTCTAACTGTTGATTTTAGTTTCCAGCAAGACTTGAACGACTCGTAACGGCTCCACACAAGGTCTCAGGACAGAGCCTCAAAATGATGCTACAGGGTTCCTGGAGTGATACTTTAGCTTATTTGGCCCCTGACCAAGCTGCTGTTTTTCACTCCAGGCAGGTGGAAACTGAGAGCGTATATCTATAAATAACTGAGTGTATGTGCAATACACACTTGAGGTTATGGCAGGAATAAGGGGGGCGTATAGAGTGGTATGATAAGATTCAGGAAAGTTGTTAGCAAATGTGGATTACTGCATAGAAAAACATGCGGATTTGAGAAAAACCATGTATCTCTGCTTGTGTGGTATGTACGTGTTTTAAAATGTTGTTGAAAAAGATGTGTACCTGTCCTTAAATCAGACCTTTTCTCCCCGTGTGATAACAAGCTGTCATCTTGTCACCAGCTTCTGATTTACAATACAACAGAAGAGCATGTTTGCTGCTTTCATTACACTCATTTGTGGGAGCACAGCACCATGCTATTACCGTTTCAGCTGCAGCTGAGGAACAAATTCTGCATTCGCTCTCATTATATCGATTGAAAAATGATGGCTTAATTATGATAATTCCGTTTTTGCCTCGCAATTTCCCCCCCTCTCCGCTGAGAATTGTAATTAATCCATTACAAACAACACCTGTTATTCAATATGTTGATGAAGACACCTCTGAGGTAAGACATTGAAATTGTGGCGATACCACTACAGCGCATCAATGCACGTGGCTGGTCGTCTTCAAAGGGGAGATTAAGCTTTTCTGATTGATGTCCCCCGATGAATTATAACAACAGTGGTGGGTATACTTCACCGCAGACAGGAGACCGAGACACAGATTGTGCATTTTTCACTTCTGAAAAGACAGGAGGACTGTGTGCTTTATGGAGGACTTTATTACACCCCACTATTTCCTGATAAAAGCCTCTGTCTGTGGTACCAAACAACATTTGAGCTGTATCTTCATATTTTTTGGCAACAAGGTGGCTGGTCTCAATTAAATGTCAAATATGGAGCTGGTTAGCTTAGCTTAGCTTAAAGGCTGTGAACAGAGAAAATTAGCTAGATTAACACTATCTGAAGATAAATATTAAATCAGCCCTTCTGAAGATCACCAACTGGCACCTCGCATGTTGTTTGTTTTTATTTAAAATCTTGTAGAAGTGTTCAGGCAACCATTTTTAATGCTAACAGTTAGCATGACATTCACATCTCTAACACAGTTCACTGTAACTTATGTACTACTCTGCGTTTAGCAGCTATAAGAAGGCAATGTAGCATGAAAAACATCTATCTGGCTTCCCTTGTGCACACTTTATTCCACAATTGAAGTTAATTACCTGCTAGTATAACTTTCTGTAGCATAACAGACAAAGGTGCTGAAAAAATCTTATTTAAGTCTATGAGTTTCAAGCCTGTACAACCAATTGACTCAAATTTGATTGCGTATTCATGCCCGGGAATTATAGTAAACAATTTAAAGACTTTATTTAGCATAACATGGTGCAAAGAGAACTTGTTAGTGTGAGAAAAAATGTTCACTTTGAATTCGATGCCAGTAATAGATTTCAAAACGTTGGGTTAGTGACTAAAAAAAAGGTTCTTTGGGACCCACTATCATCCCTTTACAACCTCCCCTGACCCAAATTGAGGAAAATGTTAAACTTCTCCAGTTTTTCTTCTTTTTTTTTTGTGAAAAGACACTTGAAGTTTGGGCGCGGATGGCCTGGTGGATATGGTTGCGCACCATGAAGTTCGCCCTCGAGCGGGCGGCCCGGGTTCGAATCCGACCTGTGGCCTGTTTCCCGCATGTCACTCCCCACGCTCTCTCCCCTTTCTGATGCTATCCACTGTCCTCCTCTATCCAATAAAGGCACAAAGGCCAAAAAATAACTTAAAAAAAAACGCTTGAAGTCTAATCAAAAGCACGCGACAGGTTCATCCTCAAAAGAAAAATGCTTTATTTGTTTCTAAAAGCTACTTCAGTTTTGATGTGTTCACAACTGTGCCAAAATATGTTTCGTGGCTCTTTATCTTTATTTGAAATGGTGTCAATAAGCATTTCAAATCATCATCGCCACCAAGACGATGTCATCCGGCTGCATTGAAAATTCTCTACAAAATAAAAGCACGGGATATTTTTCCCATCATTTTTATCTTTCAAAAGTTGTGTAATGTTGAAAAACAGTGGGAGGGGGCACCAACTGATGATGCTACATAATTTTGAACATGTAAGTAACACAGTGGGTATAAAATGGGCCCAATGAGGCTAACCCTATTGGAAGCGAGGTGGGGAGAGATTCCCAATTTTGTGGGAGAATGTGTGAGCAAATCGTTTAACAGTTTCAAGATGAATCGTCAGCATAAAATTAAGCAAATTTGGCAGTTTTGTCACCTACAGTACTTAATTTCAGGAAAAAATGTAGAAAATCTGGTTGGTCATGATATTCAGGCCCTACTCTGTGGTGGAAGTCTCCACATAGGCTCAGAGTCACTCTGAAAAATCACTGTCTGAAATCAATTCACCATTGCGTCCACAAAAGCTGTTTAAAACTGAACCATGCCTCAAGGAAACCATGAATAAACATGACTTAAAGGCCTATCACTTTTGCTAGTCATGATGTTAAATTTAACGAGTGACAAATATACAACGAATAAGCGCTGTATTGATAACAATGACGCCCCGATGAACACCTTTCAGCTGCTCCAGTAATAATTAATAGAAGACTGTCTGTGCTCTAAAAAATGTCTCAACAATGCCTGTCTAAACTTTTCCATTTGATTGAGCTTTATATTCGGGCTGCACTGTGAATCCTGAGCTGTAAATGCATCCTGATCCTCAGGAAATCATCCTGGATTACTGTCAAAGTCACATTTTCTACCATTTACTATTCATTTTCAATGGATCTGCTCGGCGAGAAGTCAGACTGACATTCCACATTACGGCACAGGACAAAATTTTCTTTCTTGTTTCCAGTATGAGGAGACAGCAGTGAATGTTCACTGAGGATTTGAAGCTAAATATAATATGAAGACGTCNAGTCACTTACACCCTGCAGCAGATAGGAAATGATTACATTTAATCAATTACAAGATGCCTGACTGGATTAAGACAGAATTATTAACATGCTTCTTCCTCACAATGCCTGTAAACAAGATAATGGATTTACATTCCTAATGAGGGTGAGGACAATGATGTGATTATTGCATGTATACATGGCCATGGCTCTAATGACATGCTCAGCCTCTGCTGTATGATCTCGCACTGATTAGCTGCTGGTGTAGATGGAGCATCAGATTTCAATCAAGTGTGTGAAGGAGTCCGAAGTTTAAGTCGTGTGAGAGGAAGTGAGGAGATGACGGACGTGTAGACGTGAGAAACGTGGTCCAGAGTTGTGTTGTTAAGCTGTTAAAACTGAGATGATTCCTGCTGAAGCACAATTGAGCAGAAAGTTCCCACAGGATGTGTCAGCTGTTTGGGTGTTGAGCGCATTTTGTTCAGAATTCAGATTAAAAATAAACACATCAAGGAAAATATCACTCTTCTTTTGGAGAGTGAGATTTCGTTCGTTCACAGTGTGAGTTTTGCCGCCGGTGGAACGATACTTATGTTTGCGAGTTTCTCTGGAAATATAACTCAAAGGTATGTGTGAATATTTCAAGTGATGTTTGATGTTCTGGTTGTTCTATTGGTTCAAAAAGAAGGCAGAACAAATCAATTTAATTATTCAGTAAAACAAAGAAGAAACAGAAAAAAAGAAGCATGGAGTGAGGTGTTGACATCCATTTAAAGGCAGCATTATGGAGAAGTGGACTTAGGGGGAAAAAACCCATATAATGAAGCCAATTACAACACCAACACCATTACAAAACTTCATTATTAGTTGTGTAGTTGTGCTACAACCAGCTCTAAATTGAATCAACACCTCAGTGTCATTAAAGCTGCCACCAAAGTTGTTTTGTTAGCTACAAAAACCACTCACAACAACAGAACGATTCTGAGTATGAAGATATGGATACGGCGAATGAGTCATGAATTTTGAAAATCATTTAACAATAGAAAATGAAATAGCTGATGTATTTTCAGATTTTGAAAATGTACCTTTTTATTGTTTCAAAGTCTGTCTGTCAGGTGGTGGTAATAAAAACAATTTAGATTTATATTTGAAAATCATGACTCACCACTTATTAGCACATAAAAGTAAAAACAACCATCAGATTCTGAATAAAAGTTTGGCAACAAAAAGGTTTTCCCTCTCATCAACAATTTAATGGTTTGAAAAGTTAGGACCTGTGTCCACTAACAGCTACTTTTTGCACATATTTATGACACGAAAACAGGCAACAACCTCCAAGCTTGTGACATTTAGACACATCAGAAGTGTTAAAAACTGCAGTTTCTCAAGTGTCCACAGGAAGCAGTCTCCAGACGCACAGGAGTCGAAATACACAGCAAATTTAGATTCAGGAGGTGCAACATTTTCATGTCTTTATTTGTTTATCAGTGCAGTTCTGTTCACATATGGCAATCTGCACTTGCATTGCTTTCATAGTGTAGTTAATTGGCAAATTTTTGGCAGTTGTGCATACAGCTAATGCTACAGCCAAATGGGACGTTCCATAACTGTACAAATTATCCCATTTGTGAAATGGCTGGACCGGCGTATTGTCCCAGACTGTTATATTTTCAATATAGCAAGTATGGTCTGAATAGCTCATTTCTTTTTTTTGTGATCAAATTTTTATTCTATTCTTTTTTTAACACAATTGTAAATGCATATACACAGTACAAAAATATAGTGCAAATTTAAATTCACATATCTCCAAAAAACAGGTGTTCAAGTGTATAATTGTAATATAATAAAAAGTTAGAACAATGCCAAAAATGAAGATGTAGAAAAATATGCATGCATAAGTACATATAACACAATACACACATATAATTATATTCAGTTGCACACATGTTGTACAAACACACAAGTTAATACACAAATATAAAATAACAAAAAAATTAAATGAAATGAAGAAAAAACACACACAACCCAAAATAAAAACACCCCATTCCCTGGAACCAGTACTACAGAGTCTATCTACATATTAAATCTTAAAATAGCTTATTTCTTAATCTCTATTATTTCCTGTTACCTATCAGTTTAAAAAAAATAAACTTCACAAAAGTGCAACAGGAAAAAATTTGTCATGTAAAAACAGTCAGAACAGATAAGAGGCGCTTTAAAACTGAGGCTGCAGTTTTAAACGATATATAGTTTTAGATCCAATATACCAGCTTTGGCTGTTACTACGGTTTTGTATACTTTCCTCTACCCTCCAAGAGTTTCCAAATAAAACTTTTACATTTGACTTGACCAGATATACATATGAGATAAAAAAACGTGGTACACATCAAAACACACCCTCCACTCCCACTCACCCCACGTAAAACACAAATACAACAGATGTCTGTTTATGTAATAAAAAAAACAAAAAACAAAAAAAAAAAACAACTGAGGCTGCAGTTAGTGGACACAGGCCCTTAGAGTGTAGCTGTATTATGCTGTGGCACTAAATCTACATAAGACAATTACTGTAGTTATGTGCTCCTATTCAGTTATAAACAATATGGCCAGTGTAGATTATGAACTTATATCCTACTGAGGAGATCAAACATTTATTAGAACTTGACAGAAAATCCTTACATTTCTAACTGTTGATTTTAGTTTCCAGCAAGACTTGAACAACTCGTAACGGCTCCACACAAGGTCTCAGGACAGAGCCTCAAAATGATGCTACAGGGTTCCTGGAGTGATACTTTAGCTTATTTGGCCCCTGACCAAGCTGCTGTTTTTCACTCCAGGCAGGTGGAAACTGAGAGCGTATATCTATAAATAACTGAGTGTATGTGCAATACACACTTGAGGTTATGGCAGGAATAAGGGGGGCGTATAGAGTGGTATGATAAGATTCAGGAAAGTTGTTAGCAAATGTGGATTACTGCATAGAAAAACATGCGGATTTTTAGAAAAACCATGTATCTCTGCTTGTGTGGTATGTACGTGTTTTAAAACGTTGTTGAAAAAGATGTGTACCTGTCCTTAAATCAGACCTTTTCTCCCCGTGTGATAACAAGCTGTCATCTTGTCACCAGCTTCTGATTTACAATACAACAGAAGAGCATGTTTGCAGCTTTCATTACACTCATTTGTGGGAGCACAGCACCATGCTATTACCGTTTCAGCTGCAGCTGAGGAACAAATTCTGCATTCGCTCTCATTATATCGATTGAAAAATGATGGCTTAATTATGATAATTCCGTTTTTGCCTCGCAATTTCCCCCCCTCTCCGCTGAGAATTGTAATTAATCCATTACAAACAACACCTGTTATTCAATATGTTGATGAAGACACCTCTGAGGTAAGACATTGAAATTGTGGCGATACCACTACAGCGCATCAATGCGCGTGGCTGGTCGTCTTCAAAGGGGAGATTAAGCTTTTCTGATTGATGTCCCCCGATGAATTATAACAACAGTGGTGGGTATACTTCACCGCAGACAGGAGACCAAGACACAGATTGTGCATTTTTCACTTCTGAAAAGACAGGAGGACTGTGTGCTTTATGGAGGACTTTATTACACCCCACAATTTCCCGATAAAAGCCTCTGTCTGTGGTACCAAACAACATTTGAGCTGTATCTTCATATTTTTTGGCAACAAGGTGGCTGGTCTCAATTAAATGTCAAATATGGAGCTGGTTAGCTTAGCTTAGCTTAAAGGCTGTGAACAGAGAAAATAAGCCAGATTAACACTATCTGAAGATAAATATTAAATCAGCCCTTCTGAAGATCACCAACTGGCACCTCACATGTTGTTTGTTTTTATTTAAAATCTTGTAGAAGTGTTCAGGCAACCATTTTGGATGCTAACAGTTAGCACGACATTCACTTCTCTAACACAGTTCACTGTAACTTATGTACTACTCTGCGTTTAGCAGCTATAAGAAGGCAATGTAGCATGAAAAACATCTATCTGGCTTCCCTTGTGCACACTTTATTCCACAATTGAAGTTAATTACCTGCTAGTATAACTTTCTGTAGCATAATAGACAAAGGTGCTGAAAAAATCTTATTTAAGTCTATGACTTTCAAGCCTTTACAACCAATTGACTCAAATTTGATTGCGTATTCATGCCCGGGAATTATAGTAAACAATTTAAAGACTTTATTTAGCATAACATGGTGCAAAGAGAACTTGTTAGTTTGAAAAAAAATGTTCACTTTGAATTCGATGCCAGTAATAGATTTCAAACCGTTGGGTTAGTGACTAAAAAAAAGGTTCTTTGGGACCCACTATCATCCCTTTACAACCTCCCCTGACCCAAATTGAGGAAAATGTTAAACTTCTCCAGTTTTTCTTCTTTTTTTTGTGAAAAGACACTTGAAGTTTGGGCGCGGATGGCCTAGTGGATATGGTTGCGCACCATGAGGTTCGCCCTCAAGCGGGCGGCCCAGGTTCGAATCCGACCTGTGGCCTATTTCCCGCATGTCACTCCTCACGCTCTCTCCCCTTTCTGATGCTATCCACTGTCCTCCTCTATCCAATAAAGGCACAAAGGCCAAAAAAATAACTTTAAAAAAAAACGCTTTAAGTCTAATCAAAAGTACGCGACAGGTTCATCCTCAAAAGAAAAATGCTTTGTTTCTAAAAGCTACTTCAGTTTTGATGGGTTCACAACTGTGCCAAAATATGTTCATCGCCACAAAGACGATGTCAACCCGCTGCATTGAAAATTCTCTACAAAATAAAAGCACGGGATATTTTTCCCATCATTTTTATCTTTCAAAAGTTGTGTAATGTTGAAAAACAGTGGGAGGGGGCACCAACTGATGATGCTACATAATTTTGAACATGTAAGTAACACAGTGGGTATAAAATGGGCCCAATGAGGCTAACCCTATTGGAAGTGAGGTGGGGAGAGATTCCCAAGTTTGTGAGAGAATGTGTGAGCAAATAGTTTAACAGTTTCAAGATGAATCGTCAGCATAAAATTAAGCAAATTTGGCAGTTTTGTCACCTACAGTACTTAATTTCAGTAAAAAATGTAGAAAATCTGGTTGGTCATGATACTCAGGCCCTACTCTGTAGTGGAAGTCTCCACATAGGCTCAGAGTCACTCTGAAAAAACTCTGTCTGAAATCAATTCACCATTGCGTCTACAAAAGCTGTTTAAAACTGAACCATGCCTCAAGGAAACCATGAATAAACATGACTTAAAGGCCTATCATTTTTGCTAGTCATGATGTTAAATTTAAGGAGTGACAAATATACAACGAATAAGCTCTATATTGATAATAATGACGCCCTGATGAACACCTTTCAGCTGCTCCAGTAATAATTAATAGAAGACTGTCTGTGCTCTAAAAACAGTCTCAACAATGCCTGTCTAAACTTTTCCATTTGATTGAGCTTTATATTCGGGCTGCACTGTGAATCCTGAGCTGTAAATGCATCCTGATCCTCAGGAAATCATCCTGGATTACTGTCAAAGTCACATTTTCTACCATTTACTATTCATTTTCAATGGATCTGCTCGGCGAGAAGTCAGACTGACATTCCACATTACGGCACAGGACAAAATTTTCTTTCTTGTTTCCAGTATGAGGAGACAGCAGTGAATGTTCACTGAGGATTTGAAGCTAAATATAATATGAAGACGTCTGCGAGACATCTGACAAGTAAAGACACTGTCTCTCTCTAAAACGCTCTTGTCAGTGTCAGTGTTTACTGTGTTAGAATTACTCATATCCTTCACATCTGCAGAATACTCTGTCTGTGTTATGTGTAACATTACAGGCATATCTAATAGACAGGGAGCTTCATGTTGGTACCAATTTCTCCACCATATATTAAGGCCTTTCGCAATAATCCCCCAGGATGACATGTTCCTATTTAGCCAGCCTTTTCCAACAGCTGCTGCCTTATTGTCCTGACATTTCCAGGGAATTAGTTATTATTCAGACGTGTTTATTGAGACTTATTGTCTGATCTTGTATTATTAAAGTCTCCCTCTCTATTCTCTCTGAGTGTCGACAGGATATTCCACTTTACTAAAGTGCTTCCCCTTCACCTTGAACTGACGTAACGCACTACGAGTAAATAATCAACCTCAGACTGGAAGGACACTTGAAAACGAAACAGCTTGAAAATTAAAGTTAGCCCAGGGTGCTAGCTCAATACTGTGAAATTTGTTGTCCAGAGAGTTGAATCATCTGTTCAGAAAACAGGGTTAGCTTGCACTTTTACCTGCAGTTTCATTTTTTCTTTAAGCTTAGTCACTGCATGCAGAGCAATTCATGCTTTATGGTGAACCACGTCACTAAATGATGCAACTGAAACTCCATTCCAGAGGTTTTAATCAGCAGTCAATTCTTTTAGTGTGCACTAGCTATTTAAAGCTCCTATAAGGGATTTTTGTTTGTGCTAAAACTGATTGAAATGAACCAATATGCCTCTTTATAATCTATAAAAGCAAACTAGAATGTCAGAAGTGGTATGTATCAACTGCCTGAGAAATGAGCAATCACTATGACCAAGTTGATGCAAACAGAAAATTCCTCATAAGAGCCTTGAGTCCATAATGAGCAAAATAGTTTGATATCAAACAGAAACATCTTTTTTTTTTTAACTGTCTTTGCATTTCATAGATAATTTAGCGATGTCCCAATCTAGGGGTCACATTCTTCAAGAGACTAAAGCCAGGTTTGTACTTGTCACATCTGTGTGCTCTGCATGGCACCTGGTGGATGAATGGCATCATTTTAGTAGCCTTGCCCCTTCGCACGGTCCTTTTCACACTGAAAATTTCTGCATCTAAAGCATAGAAACGCAGGCATTTATTTGGTTCATCACATAGAGATCACTGTGATAATCATGTGATGACAATTCCTTGTGGTCACAGAGAAGAGGAATAGTAAAAAAAATAATGCTGTAAACAGTTATATGGATACTTCTTCTTCTCCAGTGTAGTGCTCTAATACACTGGTGTTTGCAATATAGCACCGCAGTTGGGGAATGAACACCAACAGATGCCGTGCTGAGTGAAAAAAAGTATATAAGTTCTCTTGTATGAGTGTCTTTTCTCACGCGCCACATTCCTGCGGAAGCATAACCCAACTTTAAGCCTTTGTAAACTGGTTGTTGCAAACTGCACTGAGACTTATGGGTCTTACAATTTCTGCACATGCACAAGCATCACATTGCACTTCCCATGTGGACTAGCAATAGATATGTGGCAAGCAACTATTGGGGCTGAAAGATATATCGTTATCGTATCTGAAAATTCAGGATATTGATACCCAAATATAGATGATATCAATGATGCAGATTTTCCCGGCTCACCCTCCATGTAAAGCTCAGACAGTCGCACGGTTTCGGTGACTTTCTGTTAATGTTGATGACTGACAGTGAGCTCTAATCTATTAACTCCACTTTCCACATCCTATTTTAATATCATGCTTTTATTTTTATGAGATGGTTAGCTTGCACTAAGGACCCCAAGTCATGTTGTACCGTATCAATATCTAGATATCTGGCATTAATATTGAGATATGAAAATTTGTCCATATCATTCAGCCCTACAAATAATTTGGTGTAGCCAGAATCAGCCGTCAACAACATCCGAGTTTCTTTTTAATGATGTTTGTCCATTTTGATATCATGTTGAAGTCAAATACAATCATTTAACTGTGTTATAATTTTAACATTGATGTGCTAAGAATTAGGAGGTGTGTTGAGTCACAGAGGTTGGTCACACTGTATCTTTCAAGTATTATACAATCAGTCGGCGACATTTGGAAGAATATTTGGAAATGGGACAAACGATGGTGACACATTCAGTCTCAAACCCTGGCTGCTTGCAATGAAGAGTCTGCAACTGAAGTTTAGCTAGCTTATCTTGTTGCTTAGCTTGTTTTTAGTTTGGCATTACTTACGCAATTATTTTTCAAGAGCAGATTCTTTAAGAAGACCTCAAAACCTGCAAAAGTAGGACTACACTGAACTCTATCAGCTTTGCAGCTAACAAAGCTGTCACTAACTTTACCTCGCTACTTGACTGGAAGTTTTCATATTTTCAAATTATAAGGTGGAAAAAGTTCATAATTTTTAGTCCTTCTCTACTCCTGCTCCAAATTTCATGCATTAACCGCTCTCCTACCCTCTCAGTGAAGACATAAAAGACTCCTCTTCCAAAAACAGAAAGATCAAAAGTTTTATACTGAGCAGCCATGTTTAATAGATCCACAGAACTCTGAGTTTCAGCTCTAAATCACATCAAAATAAACTAAAATATTCATCCGAATAAATGTGTCTCAAAAGGTGAACAAATATATGAAGCTCACAGCTTTGCACAATCTGCCCTCATCAATGAGAAAACATCAAAGGACGTATCTGTACATGGCGAAGCACAGATGGCGGCAACAGTTGTTAACTTGTAATGGTTCAACTGAGGTTAAACCTGTCATTACTAGCAACAAACTTCCCATCAAACAGCTTGTGAACCAACCTTAGCGACTCTTCTCTGGACTTCCAAAACACCAATAAGTCAGCTCCTTTGAACTTTTCCAAATAGAGTTAAAAGCAAAAGAGGTGCAAACAGCGGAGACACTGGAGGACGCGGCGTCTCGTTAACAAGGTCCACTGTGTGCGGGGAGAAACTTTGCAACCGCTCTCATTTGGAGTTGATTTACTGAAAACCAGAAGGGAGGCTTTATTGTGCGACTGAGAAAGGTCAGGAGTAATTTTTGACTAATGTTGTTTTTATCTTTGGCTCGCTGTCTTCCTGATTAATTATGTTCAAGAGAAACATACAGAGAGATGGAGGATGCATGCTTTCTGTGGCCTGTGTGTGGGTGTGGAAGGCACTTCNCCTTAGCGACTCTTCTCTGGACTTCCAAAACACCAATAAGACAGCTCCTTTGAACTTTTCCAAATAGAGTTAAAAGCAAAAGAGGTGGGGCGCGGATGGCCGAGTGGATAAGGCTGCGCACCATGAGGCTATGTCCTCGAGCGGGCGGCCCGGGTTCGAATCCGACCTGTGGCCAATTTCCCGCATGTCACTCCCCACTCTCTCTCCCCTTTCCGACACTATCCACTGTCCTCCTCTATCAAATAAAGGCACAAAAAGCCGAAAAAATAACTTTAAAAAAAAAAAAAAATTTTCGTTTTCTCCACGTTTGTCGCCTCTGTGACCTCCTGCGCCGCAGAGCAATTGTTCCAGGTGACACACGCCCCTCTTTGAAACGTTGGCGAGAGTAAACCTCAACTAAATGACTTTTGGTCTTCCCTCCGAAATAACACGCTGACTCTTTCCAGTCCTCATTAAAAACTGATTACAACAAAAATAGAAACCGAGCGTGTCTTCCTGATTAATTATGTTCAAGAGAAACATACAGAGAGATGGAGGATGCATGCTTTCTGTGGCCTGTGTGTGGGTGTGGAAGGCACTTCTGGCCTTACTTTAGTACATCTGAACAGAAAGAGAGACAGTTCAGGTCATAAAAATATAATTAACCTCTAGCCTTTTTTCCTTTACGTTATGACACTTTGAGTAGTTTGAAACTTGAAAAAAATTCAGCATGTAGCTTTAGATTCATCTGCAGACAATTAACCGTGGTGGGAGGTTCTGGTGGGAAGTTGGAGTTTAGGAGGACTGGCGCTTGAGTGCTATGAAAAATGAACAGTTTCATTCATGTGTTCCTTAATTTCAGCAATGACCACCCACCCACAACTTGTCAACTTTTTATATTATACTCATAAACAGGAAACATTAGTAAAGAAAATAGAATCAAAGGCTCTGTGTGGATTATCCTTTTGGCGTTGATTGCAGTGACAGCTTTGGTGAGACTCCATTTCCCATGAGCACCATCACCCATTATCAAAAACACATGACTGTATCCATGGCATGCATTTGTTTTAGAGTGTAAAAGTTACTGACACAGAAAAACTGTGAAGCTTGGCATCTGCAAAATCTTATCAATACCCATTCCTTGTCTAAACTCTACCAGCTGGTGTAGTGTCATGTAAATTAATTCATTTCCACCAGAAAGATCAGAATTGACTATGGATATTTAGTACGTGTATTTCGAAATAAGTAGTGTTGAAGCTCATAATCTCAATTCAAATAGTTGATTATGAACAGGAAAATATATAAAAGTGAGAATATCTCAAGAACACTTGTTAAGTCCTGACAGAATCTTTGAATGAAAGCAATATTAAAAGCATTAGAGAGATCAGAAAACATGAAGGCAACGTGTTTCAACAAGTCAGAAATAGCTGACGTTCGCACAAACCGACTGAGGGACACAGCCAGTGCTTCATGTGGACAGAGCGGCCTGGGATGGATTCAAACTCCCTCCCTGAATTATTATCCCACTCTGCCTCTACTCCCATGTATCACCAAACTGAAATTAGATTACTGCTGCCACTGCTCCAAAGTATTGCAGATGAAGTAAATCAAATAATTTCCCCCCTCTGAAGTGAAGTCTCTGGGATCCGCAAACTTTCCCACTCGGGGGAAAGACTCAACTCGGGGAGGGCACACACCTTTTCAGATGAAGATATTATCCACAGACACTGAGCAGCAAATCCAGCGAATCTGAAGAATGCCATCATGTGAAGACTGATTGTCTGAATATCGAGACCCAGCAGA
Organism: Thalassoma bifasciatum; assembly: GCA_008086565.1. Taxonomy (NCBI): domain Eukaryota; kingdom Metazoa; phylum Chordata; class Actinopteri; order Labriformes; family Labridae; genus Thalassoma; species Thalassoma bifasciatum. The sequence goes on along the minus strand of RPOG01000734.1, from coordinate 85,167 downwards.
GTCCTGGATGCCATCCAGATCAGTTGATATCTTATCCAAGAAGTATAACAAACACTCCGCGCGCCTCGTTGCTGGAGACTAACCTCTACTTTGAGCGAAGAAGACTGCAGACATGTTGCATCTGTCACTTTATGAGAGATGTATTCATCTTCAAAACAGCGAATGACTGGCACCAGCAGCAGCCCCAGCTCCCAAATGCACCAGGCGCATAAACCTTTTCCCTTCCTCTGGGGATGTGGGACAAAAAAATGAAATGAAAATACACCTGTTGGTTATTTGTAATAGGGTTGCAGGCTTCCTTTTTAGTGCCACTCTTTTGATCCTCCTTTACAGACTCAGAGCCTTTTCAAAGAGCCAGTGTGATCTTCTTGATGTTGTTGGGACATACCCTCGAGGCTTTTCTTTAGAGACAAAAACCGCTGCTCAAGCCTTCAGTCCAATGTCACTGTGCCTGAAATATCAATGTCATTCCAGTGATGTACCAACCTTGACAACATGAAATCCAACAGCCCTGATTACTTCAGCACACATCTCGTCCACTCCTGGCACCCGTCCATTGTGGAGACCTGTGCGGTGACCTGTGCCAAAAAGATGAGCGAGGACTCTACCTTGAAATGGTGTTGAGAGTCGGAGCTGGTCAAAGTATTTTTCCTACCTCTGGCAATATTTCCAGTCAGCCATCAGCTTTCTTTCCTCTTATTTTGAGAACACAAAGCAGCCCAGTCCTTCAATGTTTGTTTGCCGAAAACTCTCGAAGGTTACCTCAAAATAAACCCTCTCTGGGTCAAGGGTCGCGTCATGAGCTGAGCGCTACACGGTTGATCATGTCTCAACCTTCTCCCACGTGCTTCTCTGGCAGGTGAGATTCAATATTTCTATCTTTTGGAAACATGACAGGATTAAACACGTCTTACATCAATTTGCAAGATAAATAGTTTGAAAAAAATCTGACCTCTGACGCTATTGCTGTAAAAACAGCTACACCAACATCTTAGAAATGTACACAACACTGCCATGGCAACAGGTTGTCATTTGTCACTTTTGATTGGTAACCAAGCTTTGTGAAGCCTGTCACATGGAAAATACTGGAAATGTTTCCAGAGATATGAATAAGAGTGGTACGCCTCTGATAAAAGCAGAAGCAGTTATTCTCTGGTACAATGACAGAAGATGAAGTATAATCCTTGACTGTCAAGTACTGTCTTTTTCATCCTTCTGTATCTTTGTCAAGCTATCTAAACCAATGCCAAACTCATAGGAGTGGTTCAACAAAGCAATTAATGTGTTGGAAAGGAAAAAAAGGTTGAGTGAAAGGGATAGTTTTATTTTGAAGAGGGATAATTAGAGATAATTAGAGGGCGGCTGGTGGCTCTGTGGCAGAGTCATGGGCTTGCAATCGGGGGGGGTCGCAGGTTCAATGCCAGCTGCCTCAGTCACATGCCGAGGTGTCCTTGGGCAAGACACTGAATCCTCAAAAATTGCTCACTGAGCATCGCTTTGGACAAAAGCGCCTGCTAAATTAAATTGTAGAATTGTATGTGGTGATGCCACATGAGCACCCAATCATGTTGGTGAGAAAGTGGCTAGAAAAGCAAGGTTATTGGGTTTTCATAAGGTATACATGGTTTGTGTGTCTATGCAGTACAATAGGTAAAAGTTGACTGACCTACTCTGAAAACCCACTTCAATCCTTTATTTCTGGTTTTCTGATTTATCATCCGAAAAAAACGGACAAAGTGAATACAAAACAATGTTAAGTGAGGTAGAGAACCTTCCACGTAGCTCAATAAAAATGTAAAATTAATGTGTTCTAGTGGCAACATTAAGTGCAGCAAAATTTCAAAACAGTGTTCACATGTCAGTGGTGAGAGTAATAGAAATATGGGATTCAAAAAAGCTTGGTTCCTTTGTTGAGAAACTGTCCAGAGAAGCGAGAGGTTATTATGCTCCCACAATGTGGTCATGTAATGTAGCAGACTATTGTGTCTGTTTCAGTTCAACAGAATAAAAGCAGAAATTGAAAAAAAAAAACCTTTGGAAATGTACTTCCATTCTTTCTGCCTTGGTTTCTGATATAACTTCTGAAATCTGAAGAAAAGTTTGCGAGAGAATGGTGTTCAGTAAGGAGGAGAACCTTGCACATAACTCACGGATAGTACAAGACGAATGGGCTTTCTGGTGGCAAAGTAAAGCACTGCAAAATTTCTAAATGGTTCACACTTGTCAGGAGCTAGCTGAATTGGCCTCTTTGTTGTGAAACTGGCCAGAAAAGCATTGTTGTTGTGTTTTATGTGGTTAAGCTAAGTGTTGTCATTTTTCCATGAAGTTGCAGGAACTGAAAAACCTACTCTCAAATACATTTTTTTATTCATCCTCTTCTGGTTTAACTTACAAACTTTTGAGGGGTGTGTATGAAAACAAGTTCCATCAAGCAAAACTGAGAGGCAATGAGGTTCTCTGGTAATCTGATGTGTATTTTTTTTACCGCATCGTTACATTTAATTATATGTAAAGGTACTATGTCCAGCGGTTGACATAAACATTACGATTTGATGCATTGTACCAGTGTTAGCTTGAGCTAATTTATATCTGTGGTCACTTTGCATGACTTATAGATTACCAGAGAACCTCATCACCAGACATTGTTTCCAGCTTTTTTATCACAAATTTGTGACTCTATCCCTAGAATTTTACCCCTCTGCTTGGTTTTTTTGCGCTCCACAGTGGCCCTTATTTGCCGTTGCAGTTCTAACTTTTTCAATAATCAGATTGCACCATTCTCTTCTGCTCAGTCTTGGTTAAAACCATCTATGACACTTCTACCTTCAGGCTGAGTCAACACCCACTGTATTCCCTCTATTAAAAGAATTACCACAAACTTTTCTCAAGCTCCAAGCTACAAGTCTAAACAGCCACGGTACCTTAATTAATAGCATAAGTGCTGGAAACTGACAATCAGCAGAGCATATACAGAATCTGTACCATGAGCTAGAACAGATCTATGTCACATTTTTCCTTTCATTAGTCATTCACAGCCATGAAAGATCTCTCTCCCTTTAATGCCATGGCTCAGTGACAAGCTGGTGGCGTACAGTGTGGCGAGGGATGTAGATGGCCAGAACTGGGTAATTGCTCCGGTATCAGGGGAAAAGGACCAAATTGGAATGAGTCTTGGAGGCTGGAGCTTCGTTGATTGAGAAGCAGCAGCGATGGCGAGAAGGGGCAGACTTCCTCCATAGGAGCCCAGATAAGGAGGACACGGACAAAAAGAGTGGGGAGACCCAGGCATCTATTAGAGAAGAGTGTGTATGTGTGTGTTGGCTGCCAGGAGGCACACACAAGCAGGCATGGGAGTCAGAAAGAAGCTAGTTTGCTCTGTAATGAGCTGAATGAGTGTAATATTTTGTGGCGGTAAGTCTAGTTTGACCTCGGCGTGGGAGGCTTCTTCCACCTCACCTTGGGCCCTGCCATTGTTTCATCAAAGCTTAATGATCCTGCATGCACAGTGACAAGCACAGGGGTATATTACTAACACTGTGTGCTCATACAAGGCATCATTATAATGAATATGCTGCAGAGGCCAATGCAATAGAGAGTTTCGCAGTGGAGTAAATTTAAGTGTGTTATAAGTCAAGAAAAGCAAATGTTGCTCTCCGATCACTGTCAACAAGAGGCTGAATGGTTGGTCTGCTGACAGGCGGTTGTGTGTTGTGCGCCCTTGTTCCAACTAGACAACATTATGGCGCCCTATCAGCCCAGCCTTGACCACTGCCAGTGCAGTTAAATAGGATCTCTACGATGAGGAATACTTTGGTAAAGTGAATTCGTTACCATCACAATGCCATGCTACTTTTCCACTAGCGAAAAAGTCAGCACAACAAGCAGACCTATTTTGGTCATCGTTGCAAGCTGCAGAGAACTCTTTGTTGGATTTTTCACTTTTAGGGGAAGTTTCAAGCTAGGCCTAGAGCAGCAGCTGTGCAACCATTAAGGTAATTTCACATTTTTTTTCTGGTGGATAAAGCTGAAAAAGAAAGTCTTTGGCACGTAGCTTCATTCTCCCAAAGACCCCAAGATAATTAAAAGAAAGTATAGGAGCTTGGGGTGATCTTTATATCCTGATGCACAGCCATGGAGCTCACTATTCAAGCACCACTTGTGATCTCAGCAGGCCTCCTTTGGGGGACAGAGGAGGTCACGACACTGCCCAGCTTGATCAAGGATTTCTCTGTCTTTTGTCCCCCCTGGTTTCCTCTCTGGTGTGCCCTTTTGCTGCTGGCGGTCTCTGCTGTGTTGTGTATCAGCGTTTAATGATACAACATTTAAATAATTTCATCCCTTTTAAGATCCTGTCAGGGAAAATTGGCAATTCAAGTTAGTATGATAATTAATATACACTGCATCTTTAATCACAGATTCTCCATATTTAAATCATGCACTGTTTGAACTCTACAAAGCACACGTAGGGACACCCAGATGTCAGTGTGTGTGTGATGCATGGTAGCCGGCCTGTTTTCTTTATCAGTGCAGAGTACTGTACTGTTCGGCTTGCTCCCAGCAACATACCTCCCCTGACTCTAAGATAAAACATGGGGTCTGTCACACAGACTTGTGCTGAGGCCCGGCAGGGGAGCCCTAATGATTGCAATAAAAAACAAATGCAAATGATTACCTAGGGGTTCCCTCTTGTGTGGAATCTGTCGCTCAGCCTCTGGCTGTCGGGATGGATCACTGCCATCGTCTGTGGACGTGGAGTGTTAGGAAAATAAACACCAACTGGGCCAACGCAGGCAGCAACAATGCAATAACAATAATACTATTATCTGTTACATCGTAGGATGGAAGCTAGGACCATTTTTGGTGAAGAATGATGGGTCGCTGTAAAGCACAAACGCTCTCTACCAACCCCAATGATCAAATTAGTTTGATTGTGTTTTTTGTAAGTTTTGATACTGTGCTGTTTTAGAACCACACAGGCAGTCAAACCCCTGGTGTTATTTGTGAAAAATCATAAAAGTCTCTCTTGGGTTTTCCAATTGTCTGGGTACAGAAAAAAGATAGCATTTCCAAAGAAATTAGCAAACATGAACAACAAAAACAACAATATTACATTTTTTTTTCATACTGCATGTTTCATTTGTTGCTGACAAGTCTGCAAGTTTTTCTAAATTCTTTTAAGGAAAGATATTTAGACATAAATTTGAGTGCTTTCATCGTAATTTCCACATACCCTAGGCCAGTGTTTCTCAAATTGTGGTCTGGGGAACACTAGTGGTCCGCATGAGTGATGTATGTATCTTTTTTTTTATGGCAAATTAAAAATGAAAACAACAAGTCCCCTGGGACTCACAAAAATTTCCTTGAACACCCCCCACACACACACACACACACGCACACACACAGAGACAACGGTAAAGCTAACATTACACTGATAACAACTCTACAGGGAATTCATCTTGTTCAGGTGGCCTAAAAGCTAAGTTATGCTCTCTGCACAGACGTGACACATGGAAATGAGACGCACAGAGTCAGCACAAAAGAAGGAGGCTTTTATATGTTTGAATACTGTGTGTGTTGTTCGTTGGCATCCATTCCCAAACTGCAGGGGGCAGTGTATCGCAAACCCCACCTCCCAGAGCACTAAGACAGGGACAGTAAGAAGAAAATCAAATAAGGACTGTGAACACCATGTAAGCCAACATTAGCACCAGTTTTAGTTGTACCAGTACTGGTGATATATGATGGGACTTTGTAATACATCAGTTTGCCACTTGGACTGTTGTTCTGGGGCTGTTTAGTTTGGTGGTCCATGAGGTGTTTTGGGTGGGATAAGTGGTCCTAGGTCTGAAACCCTTTGACAAACACTGGTTTACAGATATGATGCTAACCCAAACTGGTATTTAGTCTCAGAACTTTTAAGTTTTTTAACTGATAACTTGGATGATTGCCAAAATTTGCACAGATTTGTTGCAAATAGAAACTAATAATTTGGCCGTATCGTTTACTGCAATAAAGCTAAAAGAAACTAACTTTCAAGCCTTATTTTATACTAATCTGATGCTAACCAAAACCTAAATTTTAGTCACATTTTCTACCATTATGATACTGACAGAACAGAACGCTCGATAAGCAGACGCAAATTTTGCTGGAACTCTCTTCCTCGGGTTGATTTAATATAAGTTTCCAGTTTAGCAATTATTGACCAATCAGAATGAAGCATTTGTCAAAGCCGAAGATGAGTAAGACGGTTGGAATACACAGCTGTGCTCATAATTTAACACATCCTGGCAGAATTAACGTTTTCTTAGACTATTTTCAGAGAATATGACTGGTAACACGAAAACGTTTCTTTCACTCGTTGTTAGAAATTGGGTGAAGCCATTTATCGTCAAACAACTGTGTTTGATCTTTTTGAATCATAATGAAAACAGAAACTACCAAAATGCCCTGATCAAACAACTGTATATATATTTATATTTCAAATACCTAACAAGGCGTGCATTGCTCTTGACATTTTATCCTGTCAGATACATTTCCAGGTTTTGTCTAACAGAAAGTATTTTCGATTGTATGTCGTTCAGTGTATCTGTGTTCGAGTGATGTAGTTTCTTTTTCACATTCTGTTCGCTGAGAGAGAAACAAATGCATCCTCTTCCATCCACTTTGTCAACTCGAGGATCATCAGCAGTTTTTTTTTTTTTTTTTTTTTTTTCACTGCAGGCAGAGAAAATGGAAATGAGTCCCGTGTCTGCTGTTGAATGGCCAGAGTTCAATTTGAAAATGTTTTGGCTCTAGTAGGTCATAACTAAAGAGTTGAGTCAACACAAAATGAGAGGCTCATAGAAATGGATTTTATGAATTATTTCCTAAAGTGTGTCAGCTTTTGGGATTTGGAGGACTGGAGAGGTCAAAGCAAACAAGAGCACAGATGCAGCGAACAGTGCATCAGTCTGTAATGAAAAAAAAAATACAGTCATGGGTTTGTGAAATGAGGCCTCGGGGGGCCGCATGCTCCATGTGAAATCTCCTTGGCTGGTCCTTGGTGTACGAAGCAGAGATGAGATGTTCGACTAGGGGGTAAAATCTGCCTCCAGCTCTCCATCAACAGGTGAATTGAGACTTAAAGCGATGAAAGATTAGCTCAGGGAAAGGCGAGGGAGCCTTTCTCTGCAGACTGATGGATCGAGCATTGTCTCTGGTAAGCATTCCTCAGTGTAAGCCGGGCTAATCCTCAAGCTAAGATGTATAGCTGTGGTCGCATTTGTCTGGAAATGGACAGTTTTGCAATAGGGAAAAAAAAGAAAACCTATGATACCTCATAACTTACTGAGATTCAGTTCTGCAGAAATTCAAGGTCAACAGGAGACTCTGCGGATGTTTGTGAGGAGCTATAAAATATAAAATAGTAAGATTACAAGCTTGAGATCACATTACTGCAGCGAAACATAAACATACTGGCAGTCAGATTGCTACAGTGGGGAATACATGCTTTTCGTTTTCATCTATTTTAAAGTGTGTTGTAGTTATTTGGTTGTTTTGCTCCTTCGGGGCTCAAGGTGCCTATCGGTCAAAACAATCTAAACAACAATCATATGATTGATTTGTCATGCAGTTATATAAGAGGCTGATATAAAGCAGAAAGATGGATGAAGGCCTGCTGGAACACACGAGAGAGAGAGGCTGAAATAGAAGCTGTTGTTTCATGTTGAAAGAGAAGAAGGTCTTTTGTTTCAGCTCATGTAGTTTGTAGAAACTTTATTATTGAGCTTCGTCAAATGGAAAGCTTGTCTTTTTTTAAAAAAAATCTAAGAAACATAACAGCACACACTCTTTTTGTCAAAATAAATCACACTTGAATCTATGAACCCCTTGGTTTTTTATTACTGGGTGCACATGTGACCTCCAATGTATCATGAATTGGTGGTTACATGATTTATATTGAATAGGATGAGCAAGACCCTGAAGATGAGCAGTGATGAAAAGTCACAGAACTTTGGTCCTGAAAACTCATGAATGTAAGCTGTTGAACTTCTGCGTCATGCATACAAAGCGTCTCATTGCTACACAAGGTTTGCTGAACTTTCCTCCTGTAGAGCTGTTGAAAGACTTACGTACATAATCAAAAGAAAGAGTCATATCTTCTATAAGATATGGGATTCATCCCTCTTTTTTTTGGAATCTAAACCTGACACCCCATCAAATGAAGCTCTAACACTTTTTTCAATGATAGTCAGATCATACGTTTATGCACATGGCTGTAGACAAGTAATTTCCCTGTCATAGCTGATGGTATTATTTGTCAACTATTATTATTTTGTTATTCATCGTCAATGATGTCTGAGGATTTAAAGGTGGTTGGAAGGAAGGAGGGACAGTTATGAAGAGGGTTATGTTGTTCGGGGGAGACATTTTATGTCAACAATTCATGCTGCAAAGGAGATGTAATGGGTTGAAAATTCAATAAATCAACAAAGATGTGTTAAAAAAAAAATCACAGCCCATTGCCAAAAGCTTTGAGCAACTTGTTTTAGACATCTCATAAGAATTTAGTGATCCAGGAAGGTAAAAAGATAAATTTGTCATTTAAAGAACTTTTCTGCATCCCAACAGTGGAGGAGGCTCCAAGAAAGCTGGATAATGTATAGTGAATAAGTGGTTATGCAAATTTGAAGTAGAGAGGTTTTACATTGATTTTTGCTCTAAAAGGAACATTAGGTTCATTAACGTCACAACTTCAAACATTGTTTCTGCTGTGTTAAGTTTGAGTTAAAACATAAAAATCAGCCACCTAAAAAGTTGCTCTCATACTTTTTTGATGATTTCCTGTCAAGTTAGAGTGAAATTGTTTGGTGTTGCTTCTAAATGAAGGCAAAGTTTCATATTGAAGGGTAAAAGTGTTGGAGTAACACCATGAGGAAACTTTGAGCTACAACAAAGTAGAGTTAAGTGAAGTCAGAGATAAGATTTGTTCAACTCTTGAGTTTCCTTGAAGCAAATTCTCATGTTTTAAAAGCAGCAACACAACTGTATTGCGATGTTTTGTGTTGCAAAAATGGAACTGGCCTCCAGAACATTGGAGAATGTGAAGATTTCAGTTTTTGTGGTGTTTTTTCTTACACCAAATTTTCAAAATATCTAAACTTCAAAATGTAAGATGTCAACTCTGAACAAGAGCAAACTCTCAAATTGTGTAGTAAACATGCATCAGGAATTCCAGGACAAGACTTTAGGACTAACTTATTCTGAAAATCACATGAAAGTAAAGCAAGATCAGCATGAAATTTGCTCAACTGATGACATCACAAGTTGGAGAGTCTCTTTAAAAAGGTAATTTCTCCATTTTAAAGAGAGGAATGCAACTCTTTGCATTGCAGCAGTGAAGTAGGCTTCAAAAATGCTTGGTTATCGATCGCTGGGTGGCCTTAAAGAGACAGTTGCTGAAATGATGTTTTTCAGACAGAGGTCAAAAATCTAATGGGCAAAGACCTTTTTAGACTATGCTACATTTTATGAGTGATGAGAAAAATTTGCGTGTCATATTTCGTAAAACTAGAATAATATACAAGCAATTAAAGCGTGACCAAATGACCAACTTTTTAAAGCAATTGAAACACCATTTTTGACTTGTCATATCTTAAACGTAAACATATTTGTTGACTTGCAAGTGAATGTGACACTTAATGTGTAAAAGAAGAGATTTGTAGTACAAATAAGGCAGAACCACTTGTTTAGAGTTCACATGTTCCAGTGTGGTCCTTTACAGCAGCTTTTCAAAGTTTGAAAACTTCTTTTTAAATCTGGTTTCCCTTTCAGGGAAAAGTTCTGTTCATATTCCTATTCCTTCATGAACGTATATGTCTTTATGAATGGTATCAAATGACTAATGCAGAAGCAGAGAATTGAAATGAAACATAACGTCATTAAGTCTGAGGTGGACTAAACTGTCGGCAGAAATGACTTTTCTAATGAACCAAATTTGAATAATGCATTCGCGGACGCATTTGGAGGCGACAATGAGACCACTAATCCTATATACTGATTTCTGGTCTACACCGTTTGGTGGAGACACACTACGTACTGTGTAAGTGTTCTAATTACTGTTCTTCACTACAAAGAGTTTACTGAAGAGTACCTCTCTATTTGGTGCTGGAGGTCCTTGGTTCTCTATTCTAGTCTCGAAGGTGACCGTTTCTATTTAGATGTTGAGATTATTTTTGCTTACTGACAAACAAATGTGGAGATTTCAATGATCCCCATTCAAGAAACTCTGTGTTGAATTTACAGAATTAGTGATGTTCTTTTCACAGTGAAAACTTTCCACCTTTATCTTTCTCAGGTCTGTCTGCACCTCGGTGGAAAAGGTCACTCTGCCGCTCATTATCTCAGAGGCTTCACCTTTTTAATCAGGGGAGAAGAAGAAGAAGATATGGGCAGCACACAAATCAGGGGTCTGATGCTGATAAAGTTCCTGAAAGGAGTTTGTTGCGACTAGAGAGGAGGAGATTAACCCCTCCCCTTTTAGTTTTTTATAAACTTCTGGTTCAAACTTCTTCCGATCAACAAAAGATAGACCACTTTAACCTCATCTTAAGTTGTATTTTCAGCTTTCCAGAGAGAATAATGGGGAGCTGGCATTCAATGACTCACTTGTCTAACAATACCTGAGTTATCTGTGTAACAGAGCCCCCTGCTGGTTGCCTCTCCTTGGAGGTTTAGCATCTTTTTCTGCTTTCTTTCTCAGAGTTCACACGTGGTGAAGAATTGCATCTTCACTTATCCACATTTATACTTAAAGCATGTGTTTTTTTGTTTTTTTTCTCCCCGTGTGAAGCTCATTTGCGCTTTCTCCTCTGCAAACAAAGGCAGATGTGTGTAGATCGGGATTTAAGATGCTGATTTAATTAGCTCTGACTCTTGGGGCTGCCTCGAAGGTAGTTGCTCCAACATGCTGCAAAACTCATTATGGATGAATTAATGAAGTGGGACGTACACTTGGCATCATCCATGTGGCATGCACTGATGCATTATGTATTATTATTATTATTATTTTAGGGCATGAGGAAATCAAGTTTGTTTGTTGGGTGTGTTTCAGGGACAGTTACGTGGAGGCGAACTGACTCTGAAGCCTCGTCATTTCACCCTCAAGTCTTCTTTCACACCCAGCGCTGTCATCTTACTCAGTGTAGATCATTTCTTAAGACTTTTGATATCCACTGCTTTTGATTTGCATGAGAATGACACGTCTTTTCTGGTGTAACAATTACATAAAATATTGTTCACTTCAGATTCTCTTTATTCAACCGAAGATGACGCTTTACAGAGCATTTGTTTCTTTTGAATAGATGTGGTTTCAACATGACAGAATGAAAAGCCGGTTATCTGTCAGAAGTACTTTGAAGCACTTTTTTTTTTTAATCTCTTATTTTCTTCTAATTGAAGCGGCTGAAGTGGCTGCGATAATTTGCGGAGGTACATTGAAAGGGTTGTACTTTGTTATTTGAAGGCTCGCATTTTTTAAATCTTTTATATGAATAAAAGAGTGAAAAGTTTGATGTTCTCTATAGTATGTTTGAGCAGATTCTCTTTCATTCATAGGAATCTTTAAGGGCACGAAAGGTGAAGTTACCTGGAGAAACCAATATTTCTCATAGAAAACCTGATATTGTGCGAAAAGTTACTTTGAATGTGATCTTTGTGTCTACTACACTGTAAAAAATGACATTTATAATACTTTCAAACCAACAGAACTAAAAACAGAGAGAAAACCTGACGTTTAACACATACTAACTTGCTCATTTCAACACAAAATCCATGTTATCAAATCTTGAAATGGAATATTTTAAATACTCTTTGAGATGACATTTCATTGAAGATAACTTATTTGATGAGTACAATGAGTTAAACCAATTGATAATGTAATGGGACTGATTCTCTAATTGGTTGAAAATTTTATATAAAATACTATGACACCAACAGAACCTCAAACTATGCATTCAAACGAACATCTAACATGTTATTTTGACAAGTTTAAGGCGTATTTTTGACACCAACCCTTATTAATCACTGTACTGACGTTACCTTGAACCTCTGGCTGAGGCCCAACTGGTTGTTGCCTGTAACATTTATAGAAAGCAAAACATCTTTACATTTCTATCAAAGGTGTAAAAGCTGAAGAATCCAATAAGATGATAACGAAGCAACTCAAAACTAGGACCAAGACTGTGACCAGAAGATGGACTGTATATAATATTGACGTAGTGTCTGTGATGTCATCCATTTATTTGTAATACTTAGTTTTGAAACTCATCATGGGGTGTTGCCATATAAGGAATAAGGATCTCAGCTCCTTTGGTGGCAGAATGAGGTAAAAAGGTGAGACTTTTTTTAAAAGATATTTGTTGGGCTTTTCTGCCTTTAATTGGATAGAGCAGGAAAGGGGGAGAGAGTGGGGAATGACGTGCGGGAAACAGGCCACAGGCGGGAATCGAATCCGGGCCAACCGCTCGAGGGCAAGCCTCATGGTGCGCGGCCATATCCACTAGGCCATCTGCGCACCAGGTGAGACTATTTTAACCCTGTAATGCCCGACCCATCAGAAAACTTGAGCTGACTGTAGAGATATGACAATACTCAAGGTGGTGGAATACATGTTTTTTTCTTTTTTTTTTAACTTTTAACTTTTAACAGGTTTTTAAAGAAACTTTGCTAACACTTTACTTGACGCCTATGTTTACACCGCATCATAAATACATTTATAATATCTTATAATAACATCATAGCATCGTATAACTACAGTTATAAACATTCATAAGTTACCATAATACTTTATAACAATAATCATAACACACTATAAAGCATCTCATCACTTATAACGTCAGGTGTTATAATATGTTATAACTGGTAGAAACTCTCTGACAATGCCCACATAGATAATGCATTATACAGATATTTATCATATTTTTATAAACATGTACAATTATCATTATAAGCACTCATAAGTTACCATAACTCTTTATAACAATGAACATAACACATTCACACACCCCTCCAAAAAACTTTTAATGACCACATTCACAATGAGTGGCTACGCTGATAAACACAAGTCCTTTAAAAACATACAAAACAGAAAAATACACATATTTTTTTTAACTGTACAAGAACAACAGGTAGCATGGCAAAACTTATTGTTTATGAGTATTGTGACTCCTTCAAAAAACTTATATGGCAACTATGATAAGTATAATACCCTTTGATCCTGACCCCAACAAAAATCGGTAATCAAGGGACCAACAATCATCTTTTAAGCCATTATAAAAAGCTATGTTATGCTCATTGTTATAAAGAGTTATGGTAGCTTATGAGTGTTTATAATAATAGTTAAACATGTTTATAAGAATATGATAAATATCTGTATAATGCATTATCTATTTGGGCATTGGCAGCGAGTTTTTAACAGTTATAACATATTATAACACCTGACCTTCTAAGTGATTGAGTAAATGCTTTATAGTGTGTTATGATTATTGTTATTGTTATAAAGCATTATGGTCATTTATGAATGTTTATACCTGTAGCTATAAAGTGCTATAATGTCATTATAAGACGTTATAAATGTATTTATAATATGGTATAAACATAGGCGTCAAGTAAAGTGTTACTGAAACTTTTTATCATGTTGGTGTGATAGAGGTCTCTGAAACTCATGTATAAAATATGATGCCCCCCTCTTTACTCTTCTTTTCAGAACCTGGACCCGCAACAGTACTGTGATTAAACACATAGGTATTGAAAGCAACAGCAGAATGTACATTTCATTTGATTATTTATTGTTTCATTTAACCCACTTTGCAACTTGTTAAACTGCCTCATTTAATATCTGCATCCTTGCACCACTCACTATTGCACTGTTCTCATATTTTTAGCCTGTAAATATTAGTCTTGTCTATTTGCTATTCTTTTGTGTTTATAGTTGTTGATAAAACTCTTCATGCAAATTTTTATTATAACTATTTCACCTTTTATGCCTTACCACTACCTTGTACAAGAGAGCACAGTATACCATAACAAATTCCTTGTATGTTCAAGCATACCTGCTGGCGATTAAAGTTGATTCTGATTCTTCACTTACAAAGTCTTTGCAGGGCTTTTTATTCACTTAATGTATTCAACATTTTCAGCTTCACAGAGCAAACTGAAAAATCTAGAAGGGAGTGTCTAAAGACTCGTAGCATTTAGCAGCTAAAGATTCATAAAAATGGCTTTAAGTAACATCCACTGGTCATAATGAGGAAATATCAAAAGTCTGTTTCTGTCTGTGACTTTTATATAAGACAGAACAAAAGGGTGAAAGACAGGAGACTTCACTGAAGCATAATGAACAACCTTACCTTTGTGCTGTATATATATGAGCCCTCTGCTGTGACAAGAGCTCCACTGTAGGTAATAAACTTTCATATCGGCATCATAAATATCCTTGGCTTGTTTATTGCATCTTATCGCACAGTGTGGTCCACAATGCATCATTAATTTAAGAACCTTTCTAATGAATGTGAAATGAAAGACTCTCCAGCAGGCAATTTCTGTGCACTTATCACCAGGAGAGGTTGCACTCGTAGACTCCTACCTGGTGAAACTTGTGAGCTCTGCCGTCCCGCTTTGCTTTGCTAGCCCCCTCATCTTTCACCCGTGACAGAAATTACATGATTCAATGGTCCCGTGGAAGAAGTGATGGGCAGCCGGTTTGAAAATGTTAATAAACACACTGTTTTATATCGTCACCGCTTTCCATTTTTCACCAACAAATACAGCTTTAACCTTGTGTTCCCCCTGTGCGTGTGCCGCAGAGGTTACAGCACTACTGACATCTGCAATTCAATTCAGCATTCGAAAACCAGAATGAGATTCAAACACCGTCGATTCTCGTCCTTGTCGCTTCTGATCCCATCGATATGCGAGTATGAAAGCGAATAAAAAGGACACGTGATGATTTGCAGCAATAGCACTTGACCTTCTGAGCTCATGAGTGCTCGTCCTCGAGGAAACGCTCCAGTGCTTCCTGAGGCTGCGTCCACCGAGCAGAACGCGGCGAGGACTCCAGACGAGTGCGGCCATAAAACGACAAAAGAAAAACTCATGTATGAACGAAAGAATGGAGGAAGCTCATGGATTAATCTGGTCTGGATCTATTCCAGATAAAGATTCATACAGGAAAAAGCTTCACAAGCAGCCACTGTATTATCTCCCTTAATGATATTTTGCTGAATTTGCTTGTTTGGCTCAATGACTAATACCTGGTGACAGCTTTCTTCTATAAATTGTTACATTTCTTATCATTTCAATTCCACCTTTCACTCTTCAGAAAAGACTCCTGAAGGTGTGGGAGTCACAGCTCTGTCTCTCTAAAGGTAAAAGCACTTTATTTGACTTAAAAGTCTAATTCACAGCATTTTTCACGCTCTAAAATCTCCACTTTTTCAAATTAAAAGCATGTTTGCCTGAAGAAGTGTGTACATAAATAAAAAAAAGACTTAATGAAAGGACAGAGTGAGGCCAAGGTCATCAATTTGCTGCAAGCTCAAGTCCCTCAAAGCAAAGGGAAACATCAGCTTATTCACACACATGATCCCATTTGAAGGCAGTGCCATCTAGTGGATGCTTTGTGCAAGTACAGGTGATTTATTTGAGAGGTGGAATCTCTTTTATGTTAAGTACGAACCAGAATCAGCTGTTTTTGTTTCAATTGAATTGATTTTTACTAACTTATGTGTAGCTTTTATAACTTTACTGAGAATAAAGGCCAATTGAAATCAAACCAAAAGAAGCAGCTTGAGGTCCGAGGCCTCGACACAGGTCACAAAGCTGAACCACACTGCAAAAACTGAAATCTAACCAAGTCATTATGCCTTATTTTTAGTAAACTTTGTCTTACTGTTCTTGATTTGAGCCACATTTACAAGACAAGGTCATAAAAATGTCTCATTTCAAGTTTTTCAAGACAAAAATGAGGCATCAATTGCTTGTAAAAAGTAAAAAAAATCTGCCAATGGGATAAGATAAAAGATTCTTGTTTTAAGACATCTTTCTAATTTCAAGAAACTTCCCGGGCGAATTCGTCTTATCCCATTGGCAGATTTTTTTTGACTTGTTACAAGCAATTTGCACCTCATTCTTGTCTTAAAAAAAACTTGAAATAAGACATTTTTATGACCTGGTCTGGTGAATGTGGCTCAAATTAAGAACAATAAGACAATTTTTACTACAAATAAGACAGAATGACTTGCTTAGATTTCCGTTTTTGCAGTGCGCTACATCAAAACCAGTATCTCATCCTTTTAATCTTTACACTTTTTCATTTTCAATCATGGATTGAAAGATTTTTCCTCCTACATTAGACAAGACTTCCCTCCTTAACTCTAGGACCTCATGCCCGTATGACCCCCCCCCCTTAGACCTTAAACATTTGGCTGTTTTAGGAGTGCATATATATTTTTACCTCAATACATGCTCCTTAATTGTATAGTTTTTCTCTGATATTCAATTTGTTTAGATGTAACATTTCCAGGGTGTCCTTGAGTGTCTTGAAAAGCATCATGAGTGAAACATTGTTG